>KZ122225.1:11579-28194 GCA_002157025.1 Melampsora abietis-canadensis | reverse complement strand
CTATTGGTTTTAGCAGAGGCAACTGTATATCCCAGTAGGTCACACATTCAACTGCCTGCCTTGAATCACAGACTTGTATCTTTCACAAAAGGAACTGCATATTGGGTAGACATTCAACAGGCTGAAGGAATCATGTGTTCCAATTGTTTCTGTGTGTGTGTGCGTGTGTGTAGCATGGATCGTGATCCGATGTGAGCCAACCTAGTCCACGGCACCAGTTCCAATGGGCCATGATACAAGTTCAAACAAACCCCTTCGATTCCTTCAATTTCCATGCAAGAACCAAACAAAATGCAAAAGCATACAAAGAAACACACACATTCCAAGACTATTCAAATCATGGTGAAAAAAATTCAAGTTCCAAACAAACAAAAAAACAAACAAATCTCGAAAAAAAAACAATCCTCAATCTTGATATTTTTTAAGAAATTCATTATGAAACTTTTCAAATCTTTTAACATAATCATCAGTTTCAGATGAAAGAAAAGTAGTACGGAAATGCATGGTACCAGGTGATTGACCGAATCCAGATCCAGGTATAACCTAAACCCCCCCCAAAAAAACCAAAGATCAACCCACAAACAAACAACATCAAATTAAAACTCAGTCTCTTGGTGATCAAACTTTTTCAAGCAAAAAGAACAATCAATCACTTACACAAATCCCAGTTTGATTCAAAAGTTCCAAACAATAAAACCCATCCACCGGTTTACCCATCTCTTTAGCCACTTCTTCAGCTTTCTTAGTCAAATGAAGTTTAGGAAACAAATAAAGAGCTCCTTGAGCATGATTACAAGACAGGTTGGCAAGCGAATTAAACGCTTGATTGAGATGTAAAGCTCGTTGAGTTAAGGCTTGGTTGATCTCCTCGGTTTCTTTTAACCAAAGTGGATAACTGGNTTGGTTCGGTAATGGAGGTTTGACCAACACATCCACTCCGATTTGTCCAGAGAGTGGTGGACATAATTGGATAGAAGCTAGTTTGTAGACTTGTTCGGCTACGGGGCTAGGGAAATTCATGATTTCGAAAAACCCTCCTCTTCGTCCACATTCACCTGATTGACCTTTCGAGATCGAATGAAAGCTGACTAATGGAAGTTCTTGACGTAATTTCTCATTCGGATGCGTAAGCAAGGCATGTTTGAAGGAGATGAATGGCCGGGTTTCTTTTTCGAAAAGATTAGTTTGATAAACTTCATCGGCCATGAGGACCAGATGATGTTGATGACAGAAACTAATGATATGATCCATAGCAGATCGACTGAGAACGTTTCCAACTGGATTACCAGGTGAGATGACCACCATAGCTCGAGTTCGAATTCCGGATGCACTAGCTGTAGCCAAGACTTTTTCAAGTGATTCGAGATCAGGTTCCCAATCCTTTTCTTCCGATAAATAATATTCTACAGCATGAGCCTTATTGAGAGCAAGAGCTGCGGTGTATAATGGGTATTGAGGGATCGGAATCATGACTCCATCTTGAGTTGAAGAGATCAAGAGTTGGAGGATGTTAGATACACCAGCTGAGGCACCAGCAGTGAGATAGATCGATTCTGGATCAGCTGGAAATCCGTCTCGTTCTGATGGTCGTAAGATTTGCGATGAAAGGTTAGAATGTAAAAGATTTGATTAGATTGGATTTCTAGTGATCGTTAAATCGAAGTCAAGATCNGGAATCGAGATAAAAACCTTGGAGAAACTCGGCGACATGCTGTCTAATGAGCGGGACACCTTTAGAGTGACTGTAAGCTCCAACACTGCCAATAGCATCCAAGAGTAACTGAGCACGTTCGATTACGTCGGATGGAAACAAAGACTTGACATCGGGGTTTTTCATGAGATCTGGATATTCAGTTAAGCATGCGACCTGAATAGAAATCAATATCAACTCTCGTTTCACGGTCAAGTCGATGGATATTAGGTTTTGAAGATGCTTACTTGACGAGTAAAAGTGATTGGTTTTTGACCTAATTGTTGAGGATTGCCGATATTACAACTGATGACATTGTTGAAACCAAGTCGATCTTTCGCTTGAGGATCAGATGCCAACTCATTTCGAAGTCTGTGAATAAGGATTCGATTAGAGATCATCATAGATTGAAGATAGTTTGATTGACACATACTCTTCGGCTCTTAGTGCAATCTCACCACGAACGGCGTATTGAGCCTCTACGACTGCAGGATTGATGTTATCGATCGATAAAGGTTGAGCTATTGATGATGGAAGATGACCAAATCAAAGGTTAGATTCAAACTAGGATTGATGAGTTCCTCAGTAGATTGAAGACTTACTTTGAGTCATGATAGCTGATGAATGAAAAGTTCTGTGTACAAAATGATCCAAGTCAAAATGGTGAGTTATCAAATTGATTATCAATACAGTTTGCCACTTTTCACAAATCAATCTTTGGTTTTCAGAACTACATTACCTGATAACTGGAAACAAGTTTCTCAATTTAAAAGAAACAAATCCAGAAATAGTATCACATCCATCAATCAATCCATACCACTTTCAACCCGATCGGAAATATGATGATGATTACGTACCAATTCAAATGATTACATAAATATTCACTTGAATTCATTTTGAGTGAAGTTTTACAAAAACAAATGATATAGGTACTTCATCATCATCTCATTCTTGCTTACCTTCTTGACCTTAGGCTTGAACCTATTCTTGGAAATCGATTGGGTTGATAATGATGTAAAGTGGTAAACAAGTTGGAGATTTGAGTTGTAGAACGAGGTGTTAGCTTGATCAGAGTATGAAAAGATTTGATTTTGTTCATTATTGGATTTGAAGACACTTGATGAGGTTTAACTGAGTTGAGTTGAGTTGAGTTGAGTTGAGTTGATTGTCATGAAATCGAGAAAATGTTATCTCATCTGATTAAACAAGTCATTCATCTGTACAATAGCAATACATGGTTCATCAAATACACCTTACCTTTCAAGAAATCAATCAACCAATCAAACTCAAGTCATCAATCACTATCAATCATGCTCCTAATTATGTATTGTATCTCTATAAACTCTTTCTGCACTCCAATACAAAAGTGCGATAAAGTCAATCCTTTCATGTGGCTTGCCAGATAAACACCAACCATGATGTCTCATGAGTTACTATGTGATCCAAACATGACCTGCATCTTCATCCAGTCTCGGACTCAGCTCCGATCTCAACCCTCAAAACATGCCTACCAGGCCATGACATCCAATATGAGCACTGGAACTTGAAGGCTATTCCTGATGTACAGCTTGAGCACTTGGTCTCAACCATGACTAGGTGGCTTTTCAAACAAAGGGTAAATCAACCCATGGGTCTTCTTTGAATCACAATCTATCTTCACTTCCTCATATTGCTAACCAAAAAAACATACTTACAAGGATTCTCGTCTTTGAGCAGTAGCAACATCATTTGGATAATACTCATCAATCACTAAATCACTTGAAAAAGGAAAAAATTCCAAAATAAATAAATAAATAAGAAGGCTATAGCTTTCGAAACCATACTATACAGACAGACGTTGACTAGCTCAAAGACCATCGCACCACTGTCTACACCGAGCTACTTCGGCCTATCACAACGACAAAAAGAGGTGATTGTGTCAGTTATATGAGGTTCGAATAGACAGTAGGACTCCATAGGTTTTGACTCGGTTTCTTCATGTTTGAAATCCACTGCACACAATAGCATGCACAGAAACAAGTGAGACAGGAAAACAGACCAACCTCGTTCAAGCCCATGATCTCACATATTGATGCCTTGATCTCCTCTCTGACCAAGCTCACCCAGTTTCCCCTCTCTGCAGTGCTGGCAAGATTGTAGCATGTGGGTTCTAGAGAATCTGGGTCTCTTGTCCTGCTCCATAATCCTTCAACACCTCTCCACCAGGATATCCCCCGCGTGCTTGTTGGTGGACCTGGTTGATCGAAGACACATTCATCCAGGCTGAGCAACAAGAGGGCGGCCGTCAGAGCAGCTGAGCGGTGATGGAGATACTCCGGGTCTGTAGAAACTCACAAAGACACGGTCAGTAAGGTGCTGATCATCCAGCTTGATCGAGAAAAGAAGCAGAGATCCTCACGACAAAATGCATGCTCGTATGTCACGCCGAATTCTTCCCCAATCATCTCCCAGTCTTCTAAGCAATGATGCGTCAAGCTTTCCAGCATCGGTACAGCGATGACGAGTTCAGCAAGAAAGTCACATGGGGTAGGAAACGTGACCTGATAAGATAACGTCTCCGTGATCGTGCTCTCGAACGCCTGTAGAATAGTGACGTAGTTAGGCTAAGCAATCAACACCTACAACGATGTACATGAGCAGAACAGATACGAACCCGGAGTTCTTGTGAGGTCACAGCAACCCAACCAGCACGCAGCGCACTCTCTGCCCAGAGTCTCAACGAGACCGCCGTCAATGGTCTCAAGGAATCAATATCGACTTTGCAAGCCAGCGTCAGACAAGCCACGCCAATTTTATGGGCTCTGACTCTGGGTTCTTTGGTTTCGGTTGGTGCGGTTGCTAGTGAGCCAAAGCGGCAGAACAGCATAACGGCTCGATGTCTGGTGGGGAGACTTAGGTTCGGATATTGTTTGAAGCAATGTTCAAACTGTGAAGGTAAAAAACATGTGGCCGGGTGAGCACCATGCCAAAGTCGAAGTCATGAATGAATAGCATATAGACGTACATTGATCAACCAATTGATGACATCTTGCATGATAGCATGAGAGATGGCAGAAGATTGGATGCCGTGGATGTGTGGCACGCAAGGCTCTCTCTGAACCATGGTGAGTATTCTCCGTCGAGCCCAATCTTCCCATTGCACTTCTTGGAGTAGAGGGAAATAGGACCCTTCGACCATAGGTGGAAGATCAGGGAAGATTACATCTTCGTCGAAGAATCTATCAACCTTGGAGCCGGTCAAGGAGGAGGATTGCTCATCAGGTGTTGGCGCTCCGGAAACATGGGTCTGCTCACAGCTGCTTGTGGCTGTTATTTCCGAGTCGTCAGTGCAGAAAGATCTCGAGGTCTCGGCATCGGATTTATCGGCTTCGAATTCTTCTTGTGACCTTTCATGCAGCCAATGTGAGAAAATGGATGATAGGTATCAGCTTGAATCAGATGAGTTCAGTGAGGTTTCAAGTACGAGATACGTACAAATATGCTTGATGTCCATAGATTGATATCAGGCTCAAATCAGTCTGAGAAGATGATCTGGATTGAGCTTGGGAGCGATGAAGTCGGAAAGGTACTCGACATAGGTCGGCAGGCGCCGAGTTGGACCTCACGCGATGACAAGACTCAAAAGCTGATGGACCGCGTTGACTTTCGGGTAAGAACGGACCGGGGAGACCGGTACAGATGGGATCCTTGACAACTGTCGAGTATCGAGTCTCTTCATCGCTCGACATTGCGGCTGTCAGGTTCAATCAGGAAAATTGACAATAGCTTAGCTCAGGATGACAAATCTATGAAGATATAATGGAACGGAAGAAGAATGGCACAAGGTATCTGAGGGGGAATGAGATAGACTTACAAAAAAATGACGAAGAAGAACGCGGAGAGTCAGAGTCAACGCTCATGATGTTTGGTGGTTTCGCAAGACAAGATAAATATTTCTAGTGTTTGATATGTAAGGTGAGTCTGCACTCGAAGCAAGAGAAGTTTCTAAGGTTTTGAAAAGGGTGTTGAAGGATGTCAATGTTGATGAGATATTCGAAGAATGTAACGAATTTTGGGATACGAGAGGAAAGTTCGAGGAAAGGCCAGCATATCAAAGTTGTTTTATAGCTACTGATGCTTTCATCAGTGCCTGACTACGATTCCTGATAGAACATGATCGGAAGGAAATCGTCAATGCTCTGATCAATAGTATTTTGGACTAGGTCTGATAGTAGAGACTGCAAAAACAGGTTGTATGACTTGGCAAGATGGCAAGCGTTTCGATCAGCTGATATTTGTACATTATTGGCCTGAACTACATATGTAGGACTATCGAGGCATAATGAGATTGCAAAAGAGAGTAAGTATGTAAGCGAAAAGCTCGAACTGCTGACATGATCAGGGTGCGGAGTTCCGAGTGGTGGGATGATTGATAAGAAATCATACTTTCGGCGGTCAAAAGTCTCATTCACAGAGCTTGGATAACTTGGTTTCTGCTTTGTGATCAAAATCAGGAGAGTTGGCCAGTATTTCAGGTGTTCATGATGAGGTGATCCAAAAAAACGCGAACCATCTGAAGCTGAGTCATCTGTCGAGTTATGCAACTTTTGATTGCGTCTGTCATGTCTAGTGTAGATGAGGTGTCTCAGCTGAATGAGTCTATGAATCGGTGAAGCAACATTCCAGCCCCTCTGGACTCCAGGAACTATATCATCAAGGCACCTGATAACATCCAAAGACTATCTCGCTCAACACACTCTCTTTGAAGCGTCAAACGACTTGCCAAGATTAAATCAGTGATAAGCAATCTGAAAGACCCTGCCACAAACACGACGCATTTTACACGTTGGCACCGTCACGAGAGTTTCCAGTTGAATCGGAGTATGACCCATCTTGTTCCAGGAACCATGATTATATTTCTTACCGGATCGAGGGTTACCGTTTGGTACGACATGAAAGACAGAAGGAGATATTCAGAGCTCTGTGGATAAGGCTATCAACGATCACACAGCTTTTACAAAACACTTTTGCTCTCCATCAAGTTGGCAACATTCTCTTTTTTATCTGAGATGACAGCAGAAGAACATCCGGGTCATGTTGATATTTTCATCACATTGTATATACTCGTCTGAAATATTTAAATGTCTGATTTTGGATCGATTCACATCATCCATATTGTTCAGGATCCAATTCGTAATACAAGCTCTACTGAGTTCATCGCTAAACTGACTATTTTCTAGCTTGATCTCATCTGAGCTTAAGTATTCTGATAAAAAGATTGACTTTAAACCAGTACGTATAAACGAAGCACACAACATATATAAGTTCTCATCAGTTAAGATTTTTACTGATCTAGCTAATGTTTGGTTTAAGAGGATAGCTTGTTGCTGAGAACTCAATTTGTTTGGAATAGAAGTTGACATAGTTGGGTTTGAATGGTTGATAGATGAAGAGTTTTTTTGTTGATGAAGGATTTTGTGACAAAGAAGTAGGATTCATCAAAGATAAATCCGGGTCGGGTGAGGATGATGGTCTTAATTGAGCTGATATATTGACAGATGTTTGATCTGCTTTGTCTTCCGTATGATTGCTTGAAGGAACACGGCTAGTCGATTGTGAGAAGAATTTATGCGGGTCAAGATCACTCATTCGTTATTCGTTATTGGATCGAAGAGATGTCTCTCGCTACCATATAAACCTACTTGGAGTCTTGGAATGCGGTATCTGATAAAATGCGCTCTGGTTAATAAGCCAACAAGAAGCTTCCTTCTCAAGGGAATATAGCTAACCTGTTGGAGGATAGGATAGTTGGGAGATGCACACGATTGTGTGAGTGATCTTGATCTAAGTGAAAAGTTAAGCTACCACATGACTCATGTTAGATTAGTTGATAGAAAAATGATAATAGTGAAGAGCAGATGAGGGAAATACGCATGTTCTCTTTTCCAAAGATGGGGAAAAGAGAAACACTACGAGACCCCTGAGACACTCGACAACATATATAAGGAAAGATTGAAACTCATAACCAACTGAATTGTACACGTAAATTTTCTACTTAGCAGTGCACGGACGGATATAGTGTCGACGTAGCTAGTGTGTGACACCTCGGGTCTTTGGCGAGGGATTTGGTTAAGTTTGCCGTTGAACACGTTCAGTAAGATCAAAAACTACTACCTTGAGCTCTCATCGATTGAGTACTGATTTCTCGTCGATTGAATACTTCAACAGCTGTGCCCACCTGTGCGGCGTGCCCACACTCCAGAGTCCACATCCGTAGCTTGGATCGGAAGACGCCGAGCGCAATTGTGTAGATAATTGTATAGATGGCCATAAGAGAATTCGAGACCAATTATGTCTCCACTCAGTGAAATTCCAATTCAAGGACTACTTCAGCTGTGCACCCTTATATTGTCCCTGTTATCTCATAGTTAATCCAATTGAGGGAGATGACGTCATTATAAGAAATGAGGGTAAACAAACAATCTTTAGATCAATGATTGAGGGATCGGAAAAGCTCCATTGAACAAACTGCGGAAGCAGAAAGAAACCGGACTCGAAGCGGTGCAAGAACATCGCCTTGTCAAGCTGAGAAACATTGCCTTGTTTTACATCGTTGTCATGATGAGGAAAATCTCCAAGTAGGGCATCAAAATCGTGGGATGACAAACACAGCGCGCCAAAAATCCATGATTGACGGTTCTCTTCTACGTGAGACCGATTATGTCTCAACTCGGTACGATTCCGGTTCAAGGTCTACTTCAGCTGTGCAGTCCTATGTTGGTGCTTAGGTTGTTCTTGTTATCTCATAATCAATCCAGTTGAAGGAGATGTCAACGTTATAAAAATTCTGATGAAGATAAACAAACAATCTTCAGATCAATGATTGTGGGACCGGAGAAGCTCCATTGAAGAAACTTGAAGTGCGGAAGCAGAAAGAACCCGAGCTCCAAGCGGTGCAAGAACATCGCCTTGTCTTACATCGTTGTCATGATGAGGAAAATCTTCAAGTAGAGCACCAAAATCGTGGGATGACAAACACAGCGCGCCAAATATATCCTTGATTGAAGGCTCTCTTCTACGTGATCCAGCAAGGATGGTAAGCTATATAAACCCAAGGCTTTTGACCCAATCCCGATCCTCTTCCATCACCAGCTCATCTTGATCATCAGACAGCTATTCCTCGAATTATCAAAGCCTTGCTTTATATCATACTCTGAAACGTTTTGTGAACAATTTTTTAACGATCTCACCGTACATTTTACTTATACTCACCGATTACAAGATATACAACATGCGTGTCTCTATCAGCTTCGTACTACTTACCCTTGCAGGTGAGGAATCAATTCAAGACTTCACATATCTTGAACTTGACTGTTACTGAATTTATTTCTTTGCTTATTATCTCTTTCCCACCTCGTTCTTTCTGATGAATGTCAAATATCATGCAGTTATTGCTTCTTCTGAAGTGAAAGCTAGGTACGTCAAAACTACATTTACTTTTCACGCTTTAGTTTAGACGTCCGATATTGATATTTTGATCAAATCATCAGGCCAGCCCATGCAGTAGCTCGTCGCGACCTTGGAAATCTCCAAGAACCTCACTTGATGACTCGCTGTGACAAAGGCCAGAGCACTACTTCTTCGTGCGGTGGTCATCCCCCCGCAGCTTATGCCGGTAGTTCCGACAGCAAAGTAGCTTCCGGATCAGATTCAGCATCAACCAATTTAGCATCAACTTCTGACTCGACCCATGATAGCAAGGTCGACACATCAAATGCTGCCAATAAAGGTAAGTTGACCTAAAATAAGAAATATGTGATGAATGCGACCTCTAATGTGATTCATCTATTTAGATACTTCTACTCTGAGCGGTGAGAAAAACCAAGGCACCTCGACTACTCAGCATGATCAAGCTGGTGGAATCACTAAGCCTGATCAAGCCGGTAAACCTGATCAGACTGATACCACCACTAGCACCGGCGCAACTGGTGGTACCAACAAAGGTAAGTTGACCTAAAATAAGAAATATGTGATGAATGCGACCTCTAATGTGATTCATCTATTTAGATACTTCTACTCTGAGCGGTGAGAAAAACCAAGGCACCTCGACTACTCAGAATGATCAATCTGGTGGAATCACTAAGCCTGATCAAGCCGGTAAACCTGATCAGACTGATACCACCACTAGCACCGGCGCAACTGGACAACCCCTTGATTCGCATCATTCCACCTCCACTCAATCTGGCGATAGCAGTGCAACGGTTCAATCCGGTGGTACCGCCAAAGGTTACCAAGGATTAGTTGATAGCTGCCAACAACTCGTCCCTAGATTCGCTAAATTCAATGAAATCGTTTCACGACCTACTGTAGATCAAAATTCAGCTATTCAAGAATTTAGCTCAATTAGAGGCCAATTCGACAATATCGTGAAGACTTATTCTTCATGCGGTGGTGGTTGTGCTAGTCAAGATCTGGTAAGCTTGATCCTTTTTTATCTTTGATCGATCTGTGATTAACAGCTCATTGATTTGTTGATTCTTTCCTCGATTCCATCAATCTCAGAACGGCTTCCAAAGTGTGATCGATCAAATGATTCGTCACTTTGCAAGCTGGATTACAGCTTTCAGTCGATGGGGTAATTGGACCACCGTGTTACAGCGTAGGTTTTATATAAATTTAGATTTTCTTTCTGGCATTGAAGCTGTGTGAGATCATTCAACTGACGTTTTTCTTTTTGAAAAAATCTTCAGCTCAATGGCAACAATTTTGTAACTCGTTCGAAGGTTTTGTGAGATTGTCCAGAACTATTGGTATCAATACTGGTCAAGTCTTCCAAACTTACAACCTTACCCCAGCAACTCTACAGACATATCAAATCAATGCATCGGGCTTCTTCTGACCGATCAAAACCCTATATTCCTTGTTATTTTCCCGAGTTCCTGAAGGCTCTTGATGATTTCCCAAATTTTTACTCTTCCTAAATACTTGACGAAAAAGAATGTCCTCGTATACGACAGATATGAAAAATAAAATGTCTATTTTCCTTTTTATCAACTCTCGAATCTTTTCTATGTCTATCAAGTCTATATGTTATGAAATGTCAGGATTGTCATGAATAGATCAAGTGCAGAAGTGATTCTCTTTCGAAACTCTCATCTCGATGTATTTTCTTGTTCTATTCAGATGTAGAGGTTTTTGAATGTTTTCATTCTGCAAAGCACATGAACAATTATTTGGCACTATAAAGACTCTTCGTGTTTTGGCTCTCGTGTCCGAGGTTTCAGTCCTAAGTCAAGACTTGAAATCGCATAACTTGATGCATCCACATCAACGATTTATCCAATCAAATTTGATCTGTGAAGAATTTCAACAAGACGAAAACTGGCGAAGTGTACCGTTGGTATCGCTGCAAAAAGTGTATCCGAGCGATTCCGGGTCCAAGATGCTTAGGATCATCCGACTTCCTGGGCATCCGAGACCCGGGAGACCTCGGATACTGGTCTCCGAGAATGCCACTGGCTCTTACATCCGGATTGCCATGCATGAAAAATGCTCAGATGGACAAGCGGCAAGCCAAGAAACTCGGCTCTGGAATTACAAAGTCTTTTACCAGGAGCCTCTCAAGGTGAAGAGATTCTCGATCCAACAGATGCACTGGGTCGTAAAATCATTAATGGATCAAATGAACCCCAGACCTGTACAGGAAATATATAGTCATCATCCGCAAAATCACTTCCGAACAATGACAATAACAGAGGAAAACAAACACACAAGCACACGAAACAAAATATACAAGAAATCCTAGAAAGAATTGTAACCAAAGAAATATCCACATGTACATTGAAATCTAAAGAGAGACGAGGCATGCAGAGGTACCTAGTTTTTGTTGAGAGAAAAATTATCTAACATTGAAAAGTGAAAATTGGACAAGATTTTGAAATTAAGAACGTTTTGATATATACACCGAGTGACAGAAGAATCCTTGAGGGGGGTACAAAAACCATACAAAATGACTAAGTTTGAATTTCGATTTATTGAACAACAAAATGATCAGCTCAGAGGGAAGCAGCGAGATCAAGATCGGGATATAACGGCCAACGATAGATGGAAGAGCTAGGGGAAGTTTCATTAGAAGAGTAAGAATAAAGATTAGACGGTAGAGCAAATCTACCAGTAGGTGGCGGGGTAAGCATTTCATTCCCTTTTCGTGATATGAGATTTTGATGGAATCTAGATTGATGTGGAGAGACAGATGAAGAACATTGACGGAGTGGAGTATTTGGACTTGAAGGAAGTGGAAAGTTGGATGGATGTAAACCAGCTTCCGTCAAACTAGGAAGCGCTCGAGCCATGGGAGAATACGCAGGAATTCCTTCGGTCATAGAATATAGATCCGAAGTCAAAGGTGTGATTGGTGGAAGGCCACGCATCGACGCAGGAGTAGCAGACTCGAAGATATTCTCTCTATCAAACGACCTAGCAGATGTAGTATCTGAATCCGGTGAAAGGGTGTATGATGAGGGCGAAGGAGGTCCGATGTCGAGTTGTAATGGGCGAGGGTGATGCATAGGATATACTCGGTTGTGAGATGTTTGTGGCTCTGAAGCCTGTCTATCAGATTTCATCAAATTATCGTTTCGTTCTTCTGATTTGTATCGAGCTTCAGACCGAGAATCTGATCCGGTAAAAGGAGATGTGGATTTGTCAGGAAACTCAGATCGTGCACGAGGTGTGTTCGCAATCCAGCTGGTTTCCTCGCTTCCGTCCCTCAAGTCATGTAGATGTCGATTCCAATGTGTACTACGAGCACTCAATGGAGGCGGCTTAGGGGGTTCTCCGATGAACTTTCCACCGGCATATTGTCGTTCCGGAAGATTCGCAGACTCGCGATCACGTACCCAGCGAGCAGAGAGTCGTCTTCGTGTTGCCCAAGCATCCGGAGTAAGGGCCGGATTGTCTCCAGTGACAATCAGTTGGACAGCTCGAAAGTCTAACAAAGATTCTATTGGACGATGTTGTCCTTGTTTGCAGATACGTAAGATGTCGTGAGTAATATCGTTGCGACTTTCAGGGTCCCCTCTACCATCGCGAATAATCCAGCTTCCGGCTTCAGGCCACTTAGACAAGAAATAACGAGCGGTTTCCTCGCGGTAATGCTCAAGGGAGCGCGCGAGACTACGAAGATATGCGTTGCGAAGAGGCGTGCCGTTCGTTACATCGCCCATCAGTAATCGAAAGAGTAAGAAAAATGAAACTTTGATGGGCGTAATAGGCCAGATCGGTATGGAAGAGAGAGTCATGTAATCTGCGTATTGACGGAAAGATTTGATGCTGCCTTGTGGGATGTGCTGTCCAGCTCTTCCAGATTCGTACAACTTGACCAAGTCCTCATTTTCTGGAAGGTTTTGAGAGTGATACACAAGGGCGCATAAGATCAAATGTGAAGGAAGGATACACAGGATTAGCGATGATGTAATCTATGGACGCGCTCAGTGAGCTATTCAGCCGAGGGGAAATGGCGTACCTTCACCTCTTTCTCGGATTACGCGCAACACGGTCTCTCCATGTTTGACTAGGTCTGAAACATTACAAACGGGAGGATGGCCATGAAAAGGGATATAAGAACGTGTTGAAGCTTGAGACGTCGTAGCGGAATCCATGACTTATGTAAAGTGTATAAATGAATCCAAGAGAAAGTACCAAGGAGTAATCGAGACTGATGCAATAGAGGAGAATGATGAGACCTCAACAGAATCAACCAAAACAAAACACCAACGGGCCAAGAAGTGGTGAAGCGAAAATGAATGATGGATACTCAAATACAAACAAGAAGAAGTTGACGTTTTTTACGAGAAAGATGTTTAGCACTTAAAACTGAAGTCTTTGCCACTCTCTTATACTATTTACTGTTTTCAGCTGAACAACATATCTAGTACATGCTTGTCCCCAAGTAAAGGCATTAGCACCCACCGGAGATCTATGATACGAAGTGAAAGGTCCAAGCGTCCTTGATCAAACGCTTATCCTTTTTTTCAATGGCGACTTTGTACACAGACCCAGCTGCAGAGCTCGAGCCGGGATAAAAGAGACCGTTGATCTTGACCCTTGTTCTTTTGTAAACAAATAATTTGATCATCTCATCCCCACTACCCGCATCAAAGGATAAAGGGATCTGTATCGTCTTGGGCTGGGGACCCACCAACAACTTGCCATAAGCAGAAAAAAATCTGCCGAGGTAAGTTTTAGACAAGATGAACGCCTGTTTGATATCGAAGTCAAGACAGTAGTTTTTTCGTGTAGATACCTAAATTTTCTCCCTAAAGGCCCTTGAAAGGATTGTAAAGAGCAAAAAAGGATTCCACAAAGGTAAGGCTTGAGGATTTTTTCTTCCAGAAGTCAACTCGAAGATTTGGGTAAAGATTAATTATCTTCATATGGATTGAGCCATTTGACATCTTTGCTTACTTAACCATATTGAGAAAATGGGTGTGAAACGATAGGAAGTAGACGCCAGACAGGACAAGAAAGACTCCGAAGATATACCTTGTAGATGAGTACAATTATATCATCTTCGATACCTTTCAGTGATTCCTTTGAGAAAAATTTGAAGAATCAATGAGGAATGTGAGTATTAGGAAAGTGGATCACTACTTCCCCGGTAGGAAAAGACGCGAATCCATTACATAAATGTATGAAGCGCTTATTGAAGTGATAGAAGTGGGATTCAAGTGAGGGAGAAAAAGACATTCGAACAAAACTAGCTGCAATTTCGCTGAATCACTCTTGCCAAGGAAGCTCAGAGCATGGGACCAAACGGGATCAACACGATTGATTTTGTCAATACACACACAAACACAAGTATAAAGGGGAGGAATACTAGATGGCGTATATCTGTTTGAATAAGGAAGATTGTCCTGGCCGCACATAAATATGGATCGCCGGTTTCAGGGTCCAAGCGCGGTGAGAGGACGGATCTCTGCAGCTAGAGCTGTTGGTACCTGCCAGTTTGCGTGCTCTCATAGCTCATATTTTGCCTTCATCCTAGTGATACCACCACAATCATCAGTGTGGTTGAAACAGAGCGTGATTGGTATTTGGAGGCAGAAGCTCAAGAGATGTAGGTATGTATTCGGAACCAACCGAAATTGATTCATTCAGTACGTTGTCCACGATAATGATAGTCTAAGTGGTCGTGAATCCATGATGCAAGCGAGAGAAGAGTCGAGAGACACAGCCGATGCAGTCGTGAAGGCTTGCACTTTGAACATGAGGATTTGCACGGAATACGTGGGCAAATCCGTCAACCCACTGAGCTTGCTTTCCATAAAACCAATATTTATGACGATCGAATCTTGAATGGATGTTCGTATTCTCATTTGTAAGCCGCGACTGGTCGGACGCTAGAGTTGATTACCAAATTACTTATACTGATCGAAAGCAGATTGAGAGCTTCCATGCAAATCGGGTGGAAGGGAGTTTAGGTCTCAAGACGGGTAAGCAGTCAGTGGGGATGCGTCACATCTTCAGAACTGATTTGAATGATGAGTAGTCCATTAAGTTGAATGTTGAAGAGCCGGAGTAGGAAAGACTTCTACATATGAGGGCCCCTTCAAGGCCCTCTGCAAGACGATGTGGGCTGCATTGAGCTCAATCATCACAGCTCCAAAGGCTATGTCAGCCTACGCTCTCGTCTGCAGGCTTCTTGGTTGGATGTGAGACACAACTGAATAAACTAGAAGCTGGTAGTACAGTTGAGAATTGACCGGAGAGGGTCATTGAACTGACCAATGACCCGCTGAAGAGGTGCTGTTGACGGATTGTGAATTGTAACGCAGGATTCGGTAAGGAGCCGCTGATTGATGTAAATCCCAAGTTTTATTTTGATGATTGCAGTTGTACCGCCGAATCAGATTAGAACTTAAGTGGATGAGAAAGATAAACGTGAAAGTGCAAATCGTCAGAAAGTGTTGTACAATGTATCCAAAATTGACTCATCCAAATTTGTATTTACATACATTATTAAGTAATTTAAACACAGTCTTAGCAATATCATTTTGCTCAGCTTGAATCGAGGACTCTCAGACAACTGTTCGTCAAGATCTTGATGAGGATCACCAACATAAACATCAGAACATTCAACTGACCACACAACCTTCCGCACACACACACACACACACACACACTTTCACAGCCGTCAGATCTCAGCTGAAATCGGTCGGGTAAAACACCGATTGACAGACACTGACTTTGTGCTGAATTTCAACCTTTCAGCCCACACAGCGGTAATTGATGCACGACTTGTAGCTTTGGTTGATCCACATGATTTGTTAATGAAAGATCCCTATCATCTCCTCAATTTTCTCAAACGCCTTCTGTCAATTCGTCAATTCCATCAATTGCATATCCCCTTTATATTAAACTTTCACTATCACTCCACGATAATTCATTGCTGTTCTTCAATTTTCTTGAATCTCCCTCCTCCTCTCTTCATAGTCTTGGGATCTCTGATGACAGAAATGCGGAAAAAAATATCACTTGACTTTGCTGAACAGTCCGCAACACACCCTTGACCATGAATTGATGGTTGAACAGAAAGATTATAAAAATCAAGGTACATCAGTTACTTCCTCAAGGATTCTGCCAACCCAAATATTTGAATTGACGAGTGAACAAAAACCTAACCTTGCAAAGATTTATCGTAGTTTGTCCTTCATGAGGTTTTTTTAGCCATTTGTTCTTTCAGGCCCTATTATTCTTTCTAAACTATGTCTTGGGAATGTCGAATTGTCCGGGTAAAGCTATGTAAATATAACTTGAGAGTTGGGTATATGGTGAGATGATCAAAACCCAAAATGATAAACAGCTTCATCGTAATCCGTATCTCAGAGAATATGTTATGTAGGAGTGTTGGTTCAAGTCTAGAGTTCCTTGCAGGAATATTTCCTC
>KZ122218.1:11794-28441 GCA_002157025.1 Melampsora abietis-canadensis | reverse complement strand
ACATTCCCTGGTGGGAAAATGCACTAGGTTGGGAACATCATTGGGAGTGTAATGGGTCATATAACCATCTTGGAATGCACATCTGAGCCATAAAGTGTATGTTACATATGTGCAAACATCTGAGTCAATCCTCAGCTATCAGCTACATACACTTCTGCTCAGCTAACTGCTCATCTGCATAAGAAATTCATGTGTGATACGTTGTGTAACTTTTCTCAGATTGAGACAAGCATATTGAAAAATTGACTACATATGTCACAATGGCTACTGAGGAAATATCTTTGAAGCTATTCAGCAGTAACAGAAGGGGAATATGATTCCCAGGACCCATATTCCCATCTGGGAACATCTTCAATGCTGACAGTGATACTAAATCCTGACCTCCTTCATGTGCTGCTCTATACTCTGCTTCTGTAGTTGATTTTGCCACATTCTCTTGCTTTATGTGTTTCCAGTCAACAGTACTATCACCTAACATCATACAGTGTCTACCAGTCAACCTTCTAGTACAAGTACAAGACGCGAAGTCAGCATTGGCGTATTCTTTTAACTTGATGGCCCTTCCTCCTAACACAATACCAACCTCATTGTACCTTTTAAATATTGCAATGCCCTTTTGAAAGCTTGCCAATGTATAATTGAAGGATTGTTAAGGTTTTGTCACCTGTGTCACCTGTGTTAAGTGACATACCAACCCTTCCTGAATGACCAAGTATGACCAACATACAAGCCAGATCTTTGCAGCAGTGCAAATCAGGTGCCCTGGTGCAAGATTTTCAAAGAAAAATCACAATTTGAAACACTTCAAGTCCACAAATTTCTTGTGTTCTAACCATTAAATGGCCTTAAACAGCCTTTTACAAAGAAAAGGAACCTCTAGACATTGACCCTGAACCAACAAAGGTGGCCAGGTCAATAAAGGTGCACTGAGGGCCTCTCAGAGCGCTCTGAGGTACCATCAGTGCGCTCTGAACCCCCTCAGAGCGCTCTGGCAGTTTTTCCGGATGTTAGGTACCACTGGTGCCCTTAAATACATAGATAATCATAGGATTCCATGTATGGATGACCAATCACCCTCAATTTTATTCAATCACAAGAACAAAGATACATCTCAGCAAGGAACATGCATTTCAATTCACAATATCACACTAGAAGAACTTGACCCCAAGCCAACAAATCAAACTTTCAATTTGACTTCACTTGTCAACCTCATCTCCACCACCCTTCTCAACTGCATTTCCACTGGTGTTGTTCAAATTCTTGTCTTGGTCTTGAAAAAGCCCATCCACAATTTCTAATTCATTGTCAACAATTGGCTCCAACTCCAGCAACTCTTGCTCAGAAACCTCACCTTTGTCCAGCGGAGCCGCTTCAACAATTTGAACTTGTGAGTTTGCTTGCCAAGCAGTCTTGCTTCTGCCTATCAAGCTGTCCCACTGCATTGACACTGACAACTCTTCAGCCTCTGCAAGGCTACTGTAACACTTTCTTTGATAAACCAGCCGCTTCACCCCACCACCCCACATATCCCCAGGAAAGTGTAGCTTAAACTAATGCGTGCATAAAGAGCTTGTAAGACTAACTTGCTTGCAATCAATTTTTCCTTTGCAGTAGGTTTTGTTGATCCAACAATTTCAACCATCAATTGATTTGCCACCAGCTTGGGATCATTGTCTACAAATGACAAAAATCTCAATGAGCTGCACTTCCACCGCCTTCTCACTGGTTTGGTAAGTCCACTAACCTTCTAGATTAAGGGCAGTATTTAGTACTGACAACTTTTCTTCCATATTGCCTGCCCATCTTATTGACTGACAACACTTGTGTGCCAGTCTCCGTAGCTCATTCTTTGCATGACATTCATCTTGGTAGGCTTTGATACCCTCCTGTGTATTTGGATCAACTGCCCACACTTCATCAGGATGGGTGAGCCGGCCAATATCCCAGAATTAATTGGACAGCTTGAGGTCTTGTACTTCATCAAACGGAGGGCATACAATCGGAATCTCAGTGGGGTTATCTTTGTTGAAGTTGTTACCGTTATGTCTGAAGGTTTTGTATTTTTTCTTCGAAGAAGATTGTTTGTCTCTAACAGTCTTCTTGGTCTTCTGTTGTACTCGTGCACCTTTCATGTGCAATTTTAAAAATACAAGTAATCCAATCAGTTTCACTGTAACTTAGAGTTGCTTCAATTCTTGTGCCTCACCCATTTGTTGGATTTCCCAAATCTAGAAATTCACTGATAGCTTCTACAAAGGAAGCTAGTCTGACAGTGCAGTATTTCCAGATAATGTGGTGGGAAAAAAGCAAGAAAATAAAGAATGCTGTACAAGGCCAAGAAGGTGCACCCCCTATGTACCCTATCCAGACCAGTCAAACAATACCAGTAGTAAAACCACAGTTCTCTGGCACTATCTTCTTCTGACCTAAGCTAGAGCATAGATGAAGGCAAGGTAAGACAAAATTGCTATGACGTATAAGAACTGACTAACCATTTGAGCGCTGGGCGCCGCACTGGGCCTTTTGGATGCATGAGTTCTAATCTGAACAACACATCAAATTCTATAGTTTGACAACCTGTTCTTGAAAAACCTTCTGTTGATTTTGTGTTGGTCTTTCTTTCTTTTTTACAGAATATTGGTTTTGTTCATCAAGACTTGCAAGATCTGATAGAATAACCCTTACACCATAGATTGGCAAACCTTTTTATCTTGTTTCTTTTCTCTTACCCTCATTTGTTATTAATGTTGTTGTGTAATGGGAAATCTATCCAGTTTTAGATGAATAAAAAACACATGACACATCTGCATAACTCAACACTGGCATCCAAAACTCAGCCACATTGGGACTGTCAATTTTTTAATTATGTAGTTGATCAATTTTGCTTTTCATGCAAATCTGATTCTACAAAGCAATCCAAGCTATATCACACTATCTTTCCAAGTGCTAAAAGATTGTTATATAATTCCAGAACACTTGACACCACAATGCCCCACTGCAAGATCACTGCATTCCTTGTAACTCAGATACTTTCCCCCACTGCCTACATCTCAATACAGTGATACTTTCAGTTTGCTGTTTTTGATGTATTCAACTTTCAAAGTTTCTAGAAAGCCTTCTTGAGCTTTGATGTATACATTTTACAATCAAAGATTATCAGTATGACTTGGCTGAATGTCAATCATCCACAAACTGGAATCAGCTTCCTCAACTATCTCATGGTGGTACTATTAGATGACAATCAGTAGATTCCAAATTGATTGTAGTAATGATATTGAATTTGAAAGACAGTTGAAATACCAAGTGGTTCATTGATAAACAGATTGATCAGAATAGATTTGATGATACAACATTTGATGTTACTACGAGTTTGCCATCTTCATTGATTCTGGGATCATTTCAGTTGTTATATTCTTTTGAAATGAAGCTAATTCAATTTGAGTTTAAAAATGCAAGCTTGTTTGAACCCTCATCCTTTTCCTTCATGTTGTTGGTCTATCATCTCAATTATTTCCAATGCATCATACTTTCTATTGCTCTCATTCTGCCTTACACCTTGGAAGTTGATCAAGACCAAAGAGAATACCAAACCAGAACTGACTTGAGAAAAAAACAATCAAAAAGCCACCAACCAATCTAGAAAAATGAATGATGTTATCTGAGTTGAATAAGACTTTGGGATTTTGAGACTCAATTCAATCAGGAGTATGATAAATTGCTTCTTGACTATCTAAAGATCCTAAGGTTGTCACAAATTATTTTTCACCTTCTATACTTGAGTTGGCAATTACTAAAGTCATTACTGATGCCATTCTTGTCTCTGGATCTTCACTCATTGACCCTAAGAAGAAAACCAAATTACAGATGAAAACAACTGTCAGTTATCTTCAAGACTCATTTCCCAAAAATCAATTTGTGGTATTTCTTTCCTTGAACTCAAATTCTTTCATTAACCGTTCCATTTCAGGTATAACTTCCTCAATGATCTCAATAGTATGGAATGTGAAAGGTGTCAAGGTGACAATGTGAAATTCAAAGAGACTAAAAACGTAAAACCAAAATCCAAAAACACAAAACTTGGGTGTGAAAGTCAAAGATCAAGAGGAAAAACCTGAATACAGGCCAAAAATAACTGTATTTCCCGCAAAATGTGGGAAAGAATCCTGTATTTCCCTCAAAATTCATCAATTTCCAGCAGTCATCAACTCTTTCAATGCATTGTCACCTTTTGACAAAAAGTACCCGCATCAACTCATGAACCAAAAACCAAAAAACCAATGTTCAAAAATCAAAAATCAAAAATCAAAAAACAAAAATCAAAAATCAAAACCAAAATATCAAAATACACAAAAGCAAAGTGCTTATCAGATTCATATAAATGAACTGGAATTTTTAATTTTATTGAAAATATTACCTGTGTAACAGTTGAGTACAGGAGTGAAAAAATCTTCAGTACACTGACTTGTCCCAGCCTTCACTTGAATCAAGAGGTGGGCTGGCAAATTTGACTTGTTTTAAGCCAATGCTTTCACAACTCTTTTTTGACAACACTCAGCAATTATCTTAGGATAGAACATGCTTCACTAGAATTCTCAACACATCATTTAAACACATTCAAGATAAAGAACAACAGATAGACACT
The DNA here is from genome assembly GCA_002157025.1 of Melampsora abietis-canadensis. Classification (NCBI taxonomy): domain Eukaryota; kingdom Fungi; phylum Basidiomycota; class Pucciniomycetes; order Pucciniales; family Melampsoraceae; genus Melampsora; species Melampsora abietis-canadensis. The sequence goes on along the minus strand of KZ122218.1, from coordinate 23,799 downwards.
CAGTTATTTAACAAAGAGAATACACTATAAGATTTTCCGCTATTCAAATGGTAAGTTTCCATTTGATTCTTTAAAACAAAAACACACTCAATAATTTGATGACTCACACTTTCCTTCTTTACACACTTTAGAACTAACAACAGGAAAAGACTCTAACACACTCTCACAAACACAAATGCACACACAAATTTGATCACAGATACAAGGACAACAATCCAACCTCCCCTTTTATATCATATGATCTCACCACCCACAACTCAGTCTCCTCAATCCCTTTACCCTTGATCTTACTCAGATCACAACATAAACAGGGTTCCATTGATTGTTGATTTAGTTTCAATTCAATTTTTGTGAGTACATTGTTTTTTCCAATCACCCTTTTCTGTAGTTGGACTTTCATTCTTAATCTCATCTCATGAAATCTGATGTTCCTCCCTTTATCTATCGGGTATGACTCTAGAAGCTGTGGTATTCTCTCTCCTCTTCACTTTCTCTCAGTTTGTATCCCCTCCACCTTCTGACTTCCATCTCATGTTGGTTTTGACCTTTTGATTCCAAAGTTCAATTGTAGGTGTATCCTTCTTTTTACACTCACCTATCTTGTGATCTGATCCACCCATTCTCTGCTTTTGCATCTTAGCTTTCATTGTTTTGATGCAGATTATGGTTGTGTTTATAGGTTCCATATTTAATTTTTGGATTTGATTTCCACCTCCAATCACTGATGATTTCCCATTCAATCCGATTCCCTCCCTCTTATCCTATCCAACTTGGTTTTGATGATGAACTTTAGAGATCAGACCAGTCAATCACCATGATCTTTATTCAGTACGTTCTTCCTCTTCATTTTCCTAATCTTATCATTGTTCTTTGAAGTCTAACTTTGTTTCTATCAATTTTGAATGTTTTGGTGGATTTCTTGAATTCAGATCAATTGGTCATACTCATGATTGTAAGTTGTTTCTGGTTTCTATTTTCTATCTTGTCTTTCACTCCTCCTCTGTACATATTACTTAACTAAATTTTCTTGTCAGTTCTAAGTTTGATTTCAGTTCTTGATGACATCTTTTGTCTATTATTCTTATTTTTATTTAATGGCTTTTCTTGATTTGAGTAACAATGCTAAAGTGTTCATTCATGTAATGAAAGTGTTGGGTGGATTGAACTTGATACCCCAAAGGCTTTCTGTGAGGGACATCATAGAACAGTAACAGTAGAAGATGCAACAGCAGGGCTACCAAGGTGTGTAGATGGTGACAGGTAGATTTCATGTTGGGGGAATTTCCATATTTGAATGTAAATTTCCTTTCTTGGTTCTTTTATTCCTTTCTTTTAGTTTTCATTTCCAATGTTCAACTTTGGGTTTTCTGATTATCAGTTTTTGGTTGTTGTTTTTTGGTTTTGTAGTTTTTGAGTTTTGTAGTTTTTTGGTTTTTTGGTTTTTCTTGGTCATGGGTGTATTTCCTGGTACTTTTTGTCTCAAGGTGACTATGAGGTGACAATGGATGAATATCAATTGCAAACTCAACTTACAATTCCACTCCAGGTTGGAGAACAATGAGTTTTTTCCCAGATCTCAAGGGAAATACAGATATTTTTGCCCTGTATTTGAGTTTCTTCTCCTGATGTTTGAATTTTTCACCCGGTGTAGAACTCCTACGCTGTGGAGCGTAGGCAGAGCCACGAGGGGAAGAAACAAACCCAGGGGGAATAAACCTCCAAGAGTTGTAACCAAGATGTTGTAAAGCTGCCCTCAAAATACAGTGAAGCCTTCTTTCCAACAGTACCGCCACCAAAAAAACCAGTCTCTCACCTTGTTAATCCAATCTACAAGCTTTAGTTTGGCTTCAAGAATCCCCGTAAAGGTCTCACAATTCAAAGGCAGATGTAAACAAGCTGTTTTTTGCTATGCTTCCCAATAAAGTTCCCTTGAACCCCTTCCTGCAGCAAGAGAAAAAGTAATAAAAAAACCTTGATTTCCCACCTGAACATTATTCTCCAACTCCTTCTGATCCTAGCACCTTTAACACCACCAACAATTTTGCCTTGGGTTGAAGAATCCAAGGCATTGTTTGATGAAAATCCTTGGATAGATCTTTTCCATGGTTTCTTTCTGAGGCATTTTTATGCCTTGAAAAATACCTTGGATGAAAACCTTGGAATGGTTCTGTCCAAGGTTTGAGAGCCGGGGATACCTCAAATTTCTCATTCCAAGGCAAATTTGTTGGTGGTGTAAAACTCCAGCAGTTACACCTGTAATTGTCTAAACTACTTGAGAACTACTTAAAGCTCAGAAACAAAGAAAATAAGAATAGAAGTCCCAAGTTTCAAAATCCACTGATAACACTTTTAAACACTCTTATACGATCTTTATACCAGCAATTAAAAAGGTAAGTCTTTTAAAAGACTCTTGCCTTTCTTTCCTTCTTTTATCTACTACTCTTGATGCGGTAAAATCAGTAACTATAAGACCTTTTCTTTTCTTCTTCTCTATCTATCATTCTTATAGACTACTACAGACAATAAAGAAAGAAAACAAATCACATTGAATCTTTGATTCAATGACTAACTCTGCAATAACTAACTACAATGCACAACCAATACAAAAAGAAGAACTTGCTGGCTTTTATACCATTTCCTCCTCTCAACCCTAAACCTTTCTGTAAGTGCTTCAATGTTTCTCTCATTGTGATCTTCCATCCTCCTCTTAACTCTCCAACTGACATGTTTTATCATTTCTTCTCTTTTACTTTTCTTTCTTTGATTATGTTTTTAGCTTCTAGTCAATTTGATTTGACTCGCCGTGGTCTGATCCCTTCACCTTCAACTCTTGCTCCTTTGTCATTTAAATCAATCAATTTATCTTTTGGTTTATCCTTTAGATTTGATTTGTACACCCAATCACCTCTTATCATTTTTTTTCTGAGACTACATCAATTCCCTATTCTAAATCATTGACTGCTCCTCTTGATATCCTTAGTGTGGAATTTGGATTTTGATTTTTACCTTCCAACTTTGAGTTCAATTCTTTTTTATCTTCATCTCCTCCTTTCTTTACACATCACTGACTAATTTACTTCTTCTTTTCTTTATTTATCTATTTGCCTTGCTTGGTTCAACTTCCTAGATGAATTGATAGGTACTTTTGACGTGATCTTGTTTCTTCTTTCTTTTTTTCATTTTGATGAATTGTCTTGAAGATTATCTTTGATCAAATAACCTGAAGATAAAAAATGAAATGAACTAATTTCATTGGTATAGATTGTGAAGTATTGGAATTGTGAATTTAAATATGGAAAAGGATGAATTTGAGAGAATAAAACTATGGGTTCTTTGAAAGGAAAGATGAAATGTATGAAACTTGAGTTGTAGCATAAGTTGATTTCCATACCGGGGTTTGTGTTTTTGGTGTTTTGATTTTTGCATTGTCACCTTGACACCTCTCACATTCCGTACAATAGGTAATCTGCCAGAATACTCTCAACACATCACTGCTGATCAAATTGGTAAGTTTCATTTTACTCTTATTTCCTTCTTCTTTGTTCTCCCCCTCTTTGTTCCATTCTTCTACATCTTTCATAATTTCTCTGGTATTTCTCAAACAACTTGAACCATAAATTTATTTATTTTGTTCTACCCACAATAAGCCAATTGATCCACATGCAATAATCACCTACAAAATATCCCATCCTCAGAAAATCAGTATCAAGTTCTTCTTCTTTATTTTCTTGTAAAAACTGATGCACTAGTAAGGTCAACAGTATCAACCTCTACAGTGCTTCTCTTCCATGATGGACAGTTACACATTGGGTAGTGATCCTGATTCAATTTTGCTTTGTCACCCCATTGACGGGTTTTGAAAGAATAACACATGAAGGCCTTGAAAATCTCAGGTACAATAGCCTTCCATTGTTCCTCCTCCTCCAGAATCCATTCCCAATAAGTGGTGATTTTAAAGTATGCCAATCAAGCTCTTGGCAGATGGAAAACCAAGTTATTCTTTTGTGCAAATAACCCATCATCTGAAGATTGTTGTAGACTTCTACACAATTATTGTCCTCATTCACACTATCACCTCCGTATCTGTCTATTATTTTTAACTGGTTCATCATTCAGGATATCATCTCTAGATTGTGAGGCCTGGCTTTCACACCCAATCAGCCTGGCCAATCTCTTGCCAGCGCTTCCAGTGCTTGATGGTGGTCTAATTGGATTGTTGGTGTCTGGATGTCTCCATTTGTTGGATTCTGGAAGGATAGAACCGGGCATAACCATGATTCAGTTTATAAAGGAAGGTCAATGACAAATAGTAAGGTTAATTGTAATAACTGGCAAATTCAAATGAAACAACAAAGCAATGTTATAATCAAAAATATACCTTATTTAGCTATCTATTATGATTACAAACTTTGTCCAAATTGGAAAGGAGAGTGAAACAGACATTGTTGAAAACCTCTGTTGAGTCTCAGGAACATCTCACCGTTTGGAATAGACAGACAGTTAAGGATGCCAACTGTCTGGCTAGGCTTGACAAAGACATTGTCAACAGCAATCAAGTAAACACATTGCATTATTTGCTAAACAAAATACATAAGATAAACCTTGAGTCAATGCCTCACCCTTCCAGGAATCTAAAGGGTTTTGATTCGTGTGATGTACTAACTATAGGTTATAAGACTTGTGTCTCATGTTTGTAAACAGGATGCATGGTATGTATACAGTTGCAAGATGATATCAAGATTGCAAGTATGGGTCCCAAGCACATTTTTCATTACTGTTAAAGATGTGATCTAAAGGAATCATATCTTCATCTCATAGATACAATGACTTATCAGGGAGTCATCTATTTGATCCTGATAACTGTGAATGATGTATATTATATATGACACCTAAAACTGGTGATGGCTTATGTTATTAAGTCTTGAAGAGTTCTTGTCATTATTTTGAAATCCATTTAATGGTTTTATGTGTTGGAGAGTTTCATTTTGAGGAGTGGACTCCTTAACTGGTATCTGCGTGTTATGAGGCAAAATAATGGGTGGTGAGGCCAAAAAACCTTATGAAAATTAAAGCTGTCAAAATCAGAGGTCTATGCTCCAATATCATGGTACCACTTGAATTTTTGTTCTTTTTGAAAACAAAAAAGTTTTCCTTATACTAAATCTCAGAAAAAAAGGCTCAAATGCCACTAATGTGGCCTTAAGTGATACATTCACTGGCCAAAAACTAACTGTCAATACTCATATCTCAGCCAACATCATATGAAAACACTATACAGCTTTTTAAATCTGGGTTTGCATCAGAACTAAAAAAACACTTGTCATATGTGTTTTTAATAAACTATTAAAAGAATTTTATGGATCATCTTAGGTTTCAAACAAGCTGGAACAGCAAGATGAGAAGCAAAGGAAAGGTAAGACTTTTATTTCACATATGAACCAATAGAGAAGTGAGAGAAAATAGGAGAGAAACATTTCCTACCTGGAACAGCAAGATGAGAAGCAAAGGAAAGGTAAGACTTTTATTTCACATATGAACCAATAGAGAAGTGAGAGAAAATAGGAGAGAAAAATTTCCTACCTGGAACAGCAAGATGAGAAACAAAGGAAAGGTAAGACTTTTATTTCACATATGAACCAATAGAGAAGTGAGAGAAAATAGGAGAGAAACATTTCCTACCTGGAACAGCAATATGAGAAGCAAAGAAGAGGTGAAGGAAGAGAACACCTTTCCTAGGCTGTGTCAGACAGATTATATAGCTAACTAACTGGTATAAGCTATCACATGACAAACATGTTGCTAAGCACACAAGAATATGAGATGTATCACACAAGACGGTCGTGGAGGAAAGTCATGTAGGACTTGACATAGCTATAAGTAGTCACACAGGACTGACCACTGGGAAGCTAATTTTTAGGCTAGTACCATAGGAAGAGTCTACAAGTTCAACTTTCCAATTGACACACCAACTGAAAAAGTTTTAACTGAACAGTGTGCTCCCAAAAACACCTCCAAAGGAGCTACAAAGCCATGTACAAGGCCCTAAGTGGGTCTTGGATTGGTTCCTTGGCCACCGCTGGGCAGCTCATTTTGAGACTAGTAACATTGGAAGATCCTACAACTTCAACCTTTCAATCAACACACCAGCTGAAAAAGTTTTGATTGAACAGTGTGCTCCTGAAACCCCTGTAGACATATTTGATCACTATGAATTTTTGTATGTATTGTCCGCAAACAGCTCAAGGTCTTCTTCTTTAGATTGTTATTGAATGTGCAAGTATTCATCCCTACATACCAGGATAGATCCTTGATTTATTTGAGAGAATTATCAAAAGGATGCTACATATCTGTCTATAGCCTATAGGGCAAGATTAAACCGTTATGTGTGTAATTAATTGCCTATTTCAACTGCAGCTAAAACAGTACTTCAATTGGAAGTCAAACATTGTTTTGAAATTTTAAGACCAAATTTTAGTGAATTCAATCAAATTGGGTTGGATATAAACAGCACCATCAAGATCCCTTTACCACCTAGCCAAACAACAAGAAAATCTAAACATCCCTTCTATCTCAGTTTCTTCACATTTGTTAATGCCTTCAACACACTCAGGAAGAAGAACCTCCACGCAAAACAAAAATACAAGTTCTTGTCAGAAGAAATCTTGACAAACTAAATTGAATGCCCCTTCCGATTCAACTGCTGGATTGTCAAGAGATCATCTTGACACTTTTAATGAATCCCAATATTTGGAAGATGAAGACAATGGTGGAGCTCTGACGGAAGATGACTCAACCATCAAAGACAATCCCAAGAAGTCAACTGTCTGTCAATCCCGTTACCCTGGCCTTGAACTCATCACCTATGAACAAGAACTTGACAATTGGACACTTGTCTCACTTCAGGAAGCAATTGTCTCTCAAGATTCCCAGCGGAGCACAGCACATAAAGACATGAAAGGCCTTGTCACAGTTGTTTGAATGGAATTTGAAACACACATTCTCATGATTGCGCTGATGGCCGGAGTCCCTGAGTTTGTCATCTGGAATTTGGTGTAAGTGAATGAGTGTGGATTGATCAACAATCAAATCAAACTGAATCTGTATTACCTGGATTTGTATAACATAGAGGATTGGGAACCAAGAAAGTAAAAGCCAATTCCTAGGTATGTTTTCTTTCTTTCTGTGTGAGATGTTCGAGTGATAAATGTACATAGTTCATACCATATTTTTTCACATTCTTCTTTTAACTCAACTGATTATATTCAACCTTGCCTGGGTTCAATTCAATTTGATTCAATTGTACCTCAACCTCTTTCTTTCAATTCTCTCTTTTCAACTCATTTAATTTCATTGAACAATTACCATGTTGATCATTCAATTCATCTAAACATTGACCTTGTCTTACAATCTGAAGTGCCCAACTGCAAGGATAAGGTTGCCTGGGGGAAACGGACTCAAGAAATGGCAGAATTTTAGTATGACTTGGGCAAGGACCAGCAGAAGGTCTTCAAAGATCCCTACTTCTTGGCACTTTCTAACATTCCAGACTATTCCAACGCTGTGATCCCTAACAATGGTAATTTTAAAGATGAGAATGATGATGGTGTCAACATGTCAAATTTTGATACTGCTACGGTAGTCCCCAATGTTCATCAACTCTCAGATGAAGGCAAAGCAAAGTATCAGCCTATTTTCAATACACTGTTCAATGTGGAAAAGATCCATCTCTTCCATGGTAACCCTGAACCATCACCTTTGGTTGCCACTCTTCAAAAGAGGCTGTTAATTGCTGTACACAAGGCACATCACTACATAAGCTCAAGTTTGACTTAGGTCTTATTGAAACTTAAGATTAGAAGTTGCTACCTAACCTTATTTTTCAAGTTTTCTGTTGTCTGTCAACAAAACCAGATCTCCTACTACCTAAACACTACAAGCTGTGGTGGGGTTGAAGGCTGGTCACAAACATTCTCCAACAACCTGAAATTTGCTGACTGGGCATTCAAGCCTCCAAAAATCCCCAGCAAATTTGCAACCTATATCCATGGAAAGGAAATTGCCAAAGAGATCCAAGGGAGGGTACCACAGCCAAGCAATCAACAAAAAAGTGCTCTATGCCATCAGCTGAATGACTTATTGAGTAAGTTGGTCTTGAAATTTTTTCTAGCATCAGCTTGGGATACTCATATTGTGTTGGATCCTTGAGATGTATACATGCCTGGAAAACCATTTCCAAAAGGCAAGGATCCTGTTGGCTACATAGAGAAAAAAAGTGGCCGGTTGAAATTTTTTGGACACCTGGAAGCTTACTTAGTGTGGACAACCTTCTTCTGGTCCATTGAGATATGACTGACACAATTGTGAGGCTCTGGTCAAAGGATATAGAAAATGGCATGTTTTTGATTGAACCAAAGAATATCAATAACAACACTCAGGATCAACAAACTCAAGCAAACCCAATCAATCCTACACAGACTGACTCAAACTTAATACTACACAGCAAGCCATTTCAAAGAAAAGAAAAGACTCAACTAGGAGCCCTCTCAGATCTCACACAACTTGCAAGAGACCAAGGCCCAACCAGAAATCAACCAAAAAATCTAATTCAAAAAATACAAAGTATGTTGGGAGTCTGAAAGCCCTGGCAAAAAGCAAGAATAAGAAAACAAAGGTACGGGGTCAAGCTGGACCTTCTTTGCAAGATGATGGGTCTTACTTGGACACAGAGAAGTCTAAGACCAAGAAGTAGGATACAGATGTATCTGATCAATGAAGGCAAGTAGATGTTCAACTCATTGATCACCCTAAACTAACTCACATATCTTCCTTCTATTCTGAGCTCACTCTTATATTGAAAACCAATCAACTGTTTCACATCTCCTCAAATACCTGAGCTTAAGTATTCCTTATGTGATCTTACCTACAAACCCTTTGTATTCGTGATCTCTCCTTTGTCCACCAAGTTCTTTCTTTTCTTTTCTTTCTTGCTTGTTTCTTCTTCCATTTTCCCTCTTGGCTGTTTATTCTTTGGTTAGTTTGTTGAGATACAAGACTCAAACAATCACTTTGAAGGTAAAAATACATATGAAGGAAACAATAACAAATCCAGGAATACATGTTTTAGAAAAATGAAGCATAGGATTGAACTCAACATTTTGAGACGCTGGAGAAATGAAATACAACAAGTTGACCCTTTGATTGAGATTCCCTCAAGTGTTTATTGGAAGGACATAACATGTCAAAACAGCTCAATATGTTGAGAAAGTTCATCAAATTTGGTCAATTCTTGTTGTGGAGTTGATGTTTGTGGAAGTCTGACTTTGGATAAGGTATGTAGTGAGTAACAGAGCAAGCCAACAAGAACCAAAGTTGGTTGCTTCAAGAGTTGAATTTGTGAAAGATATAGACCAAAGCTGAACTCACATGCCCTAGAGCTATTATTGAGGCCAGCAGCCCAGCCTGTTTGTGTGGACTTATTAGTTACAATTGTCAAGGTGATATAGATATGAGCTAGTGGTGAATCTGGAGGTAAGTATACCCACGCATGCTTTGGGTCCTACCACCTGCAAGGTGTGGTGTGAAGGTCAATTCAATTGTTAGATGTATTGAAACAGTTCAATGACCAGGGTGTAAGGGTGAGAGCAATTGTGAATGAGTTTGACTTGGTGTTTGATATGTAAGTACTCCCAGAGCGCACTGAGAGGGTTCAGAGCGCACTGATGATACCTCAGAGCACTCTGAGAGGCCCTCAGTGCACTTTTATTGACCTGTCCACCTTTGGTGGTTCAGGGTCAATGTCTAGAGGTTCCTTTTCTTTGTAAAAGGCTGTCTAAGGCCATTTAATGGTTATAACACAAGAAATTTGTGAACTTGAAGTTTTTTAACTTATGATTGTTTCTTTGAGAATCTTGCATCAGGTCACTTGCTTTGCACTTCTGCAAAGATCCGGCTTGTATGTTGGTCATAATTTGTCATTTAGGAAGGGTTGGTATGTCACTTAACACAGGTGACACAGGTGCATACTCATCACTCACCCGCCAATCTTCACTTGTAGCTCTGGCCTTTCTTTCCACATTTGTCTCATCAATCATCAAACCACATATCTGGGGAACACATAAGTTCTCATTCTCAATTATGTATCTAGAACTGAATTTCACCAGGATTTATTTTATATGCAAATTCATTGTATTCTCTTGCAAGTAACAAATGGATACTCTGAAAACAATTTTACTTCCAGAAACAATTTACCGTCAACATAAATGTGTCAGATTGAAAAATCCAAGGTATCTTTGGACACAAAACCTTTGAGAGGATCTTTTGTAGCTTAACAAAGCCCCTCACAAGCATGTTTGCTGCACCCTTGCAGAGGGGCTTATGGCTAATTGTGAAATTCTGGCTGGAGAACACCAGTGCTTATATCCTCTTATGTAGTTTTTTGATTTTCCTGCTTTTCTCACTGATCAACCCAACCTGACTCTGCAGGGAAACTTGTTCAGATTGTCTTCCTACATGTTGGTAGCCCTTCCGCCTCTGGTAAAAATTGCTTTTCCATTCTGTCTTTGAGGTGAGTGTTTGGGTGCACATGTCCCACTTGTAGAGGGATGTAAGGCCTGTATATTGTGATTTCTAGAAAAATCTAATTTTAGAAAGTCCAGATTTGTCCCAAAATTCACAATATGAGCATGTGCTGTTAATAACTTTGAACAATTGAATTTTCTGCATCTCTCTGAGTTACCGTGATGTAAGGCTATGTAGACATATAGCCAAACAATATGAACAAGTTGCTCTGCGCAGTCAGGCTGGGTTGATCAGTGATAAAAGTGGGAAATTCAAAGAGAAACTACAGCTATCCTAGAAATTTGTGTCACTGTGACATTTTTTTCCCCCAAATACAGCTCAGATATAGCTGATGCGGAGCACAACTTGGCTGTAATGGGGCGTAGAATTGAATATTGGGCTTGATCCAAAGCCATTTTCTAGTGCTGGTGGGTTTGTTTGTTGCTGTTTGAACCACTGTTCAATGATCCACCACTAGGTCAGCCCAATATCCAGATATTGATACACCAGCAGTCATATTGATCTTTTCAATCCGACATCAGCCAGCCATCTCTCAACCCAACTCAACATCTCAATCCAATGCCAAACAATGGAACTCATTGATCTTCAGATCTCAACACACCAGAAGCCATATCATACCCTTTTGATCCAACATCAGCCATCAATTTCTTGACCCAACTCAATATTCAATCCAGTCCAAACAAAGGAACTCCGCTTGGTCATTCCATGTTTGGCCAACCAATGATTCAGCCACCAATAACTTCCGTCAGGCAAAGCCCACCCATTGAAAACTTCAACCACAACTTGGCCAAACCCAAGACTCCCTCCTATAAAATGACAACGTTGGTGTCCAGTTTCCCGCCAATAAGCCAATGAACGTCAAAAAACAAAGTTTCTTTTCTCTCTCTACTTGCAGTATGGTCAACAGAAAGATGTCCCACGTTCCCCCATTTTTGTCTCCCTTGTTTTCATTCTTTCATATCTGAACTCATATTCCTTTTCTCTCAATTATATTTGCTTTGCTCTTGTTTTAAAAGCTTCTACTGACATTGATATTTATGATTGTCAATCTTTCAAGCCATCCAATGGCCGGATTAATGTCATGTACCGTGCCCTTCAATCCCGCACCTATCTACAAATTACTCAAGGTGCTGGTAGAACTAAGTAAGCATTGTGTTTTGCTTTTCATTTGAACTACCAAAGAAGCTGACTCAGCTTGGTTTGGTTTGATTAGGCTGAGTTCTGCTGCTTTCACACCAGCTTTTCCAATCCTCTTCCCTGGTCCAGGTGATTTTCCAATTCCACATTTCCTCACAGTGTGGAAATCTGAAATTATCAGGCCTTTTGGAAGCCCTTTTATAGATTTTTTTGATTTTAATTTTATTTTTAATTTTTTTATTTTATTTTTGTCTTAGGGGTCTCTCTCATCTCACAAGGCAAGCTCAAAA
>KZ122216.1:972-11319 GCA_002157025.1 Melampsora abietis-canadensis | reverse complement strand
TTATGTATGTAGAGTCTCGAACGAATTGAATGCCTTCCGAATGATTGAAACGAGGGCATACGAGAGCAGTGGATGGCGAGATAGAAAGTTCACTCAACCCGTGAATCTGATCAACACCTCTGTAAGCAGACGGTAACGGTCAATGCTTTAACCGCACTGAACCCGTCGGTCCAGTTTATACGTCGGTCGGCTCTATCGATCAACGTCCGACAGGACTTTCTCAAGATAAGCAGAATCTTGAAGTTTACTCAATATGATCAAATGGGCTTTCTTGGGGTTGAAAGAAGAAAAGATAGGGTACATAATTGGATCAAGAGGTGAAGTCTGAGAAGGTATCAGAGATGCATTGATTCCTCATTTCTCAGTTAATCTTCCAGTGAGCCCGGCCAGTGTATGTACTCGAAGTGCTAGGTGTTAAAGCTTGAAAGGCCTTTTCTGACGATATATGATGATGATATCTCATAATGCACTCAAGGATAAAGGTAGAGGGGCGCATAGCCTATGTAACATAGGTTGAAGACAAGCTTCGAGTTCTCAAAGTCTCAGACAGAAAAAATGATTGGTCATTTTTTTTTGCTACCTAAATGCTGCACTCAGCTGGTGGAGAAGTTGAGCACTTGGCATTCCCTCTGGCAAGCTTCTGGGACGCCACACCATCAGAAAGTCAATTTTGGAAGTTCTCACTGCATGATGTAATGAAACATAGTTCCACCAACCGTGACAAGTCTGGTGAGGTTAATCACCTGATCAATACGTAGTGGTTCACTGTACCTCCACCTGGGGGAGATTATACTTTTCAGGAGTTTACTGGGGAGATCATGTAGTACCTAATCGGTCTGATCAATAAAGATCTCCATGCCACATGCTCTTATTAGTCCAAGTAGCTCCGAGTCAACTCTTACCGAAGCTTTCCAACTGATCAGGTATCAGAACTCGATGATCAAGGCTATGGACAACATCCTTGTCCTTGCATTAAATGCAGTGTTGGCTCCATATTGTAGTTTGATCTGAGAAAGCGGCAAGTGAAGTGATCAAGCTATCAGTATACTAGTAGAAGTGCTAAACGCTTTGGGGATTTGTTGCCGAGTTCTAACGGACTGTCCCGTCACCGTCTTGGTGCACAACGGGCTGCCGTGTGTGCACAGTTGTCTAGGCGAAGCCGCGCTAGCCTGGGCTAGCGCATGGTGACATTTCATGAGCGGCGAGAGATGCCCTTGGGGAGGAACGAGGAGACCAAGAAAGAAAAGAGACATAGAAAGAAAATGGAAACAAAGAGGAAAGAGGAAACAGACTAGCAAGCATCAGAGTAGGCTAAAGATACATAGCAACAAGATCGGCGTACACGCCCCTACAAAGACTCTTCTCTTTTGTTTCCTTTTGTTTCTTTTTTGTTCGAAACAGATTCCGAGAGACAGATGTATGAATGAGGAAAGGAATTGAGAGCTATAAATTGAGAAAATCACGAAAAACCGTTCTAATCACAGTCAATTTGCAAAAGCTTGTCACAGATTTCCCGCCCAATTGCTCGAGTTTTACGGGCGAAGATCAGTGAAGCTTTTTCTGAAATGACTGTAGTATGATTATTATCATTATTTGTGTATCCATATATATATATATGTTTTTTTTTCTTCTTTTTTTTTGTTTGGAGAATACTCAGACCGCTCCTTTTCATTTGCTGACGACATGATGTGGTGAGGGTGGGCGGGTTTTGGTTGTTGATCTGGATCTTACACTGTAGGTAACAGTCTTAGATATATCGAGATAGAAGGTTGACTGAGGGAAGTTGACGTGAGGTGAAGTCTTACGGAACGGAAAGACGCTGCTGTACGAAAATTGGGGTGAGAACTCCCTGTGCTGGTCTAGAGCTCATCGACTGGCGTCGTGGCTGCACTGGGTGTGAAGCCAAACTGTCAGCTGCGGTCTTCTTCCGGTGAGATGTGAGGCTTGCCCGTGAACCTCGGCTCCCACGGATCCCACTTGCTTGATCGGATTCGTACATCAAGCACGATTAAAGGAAAAAGACTGATTCACAAGATCATACATACCCTGGGCCTGAGTAAAGCAGATTGTCAAGTGTGCCAAGAGTCAATCCACAGAGCGGGGCAAGTAATTTTCTTTAGGATGTACAAATGCACGAAAACCAACGAAATCGAACTTGGAATACTGGAGATGTTTTTTGGCCTTTGCAGGGTCTTTGAAGCACTTTTTTTTTTTTTTTTGATGATACATATGTCAAACACATCCTTGTGGGATTCTTCTTGACTATGTAGACGATCCAGTTGTTTGAGAACTTCACTTCATTTCGAATGCGACTATGAGGCAAGATGTGTAGGATGAAAAGAAAGTATGATACAAGAAGGGCACAGGGAAGTAAAACTTAGAACACATCTTCCATTCCAAACAAACTCAATAGATCTTTCTGTACACTTTTTCCAGCCAGGTGTGGTGTGGATCAAGAGAGATTCACATAGATGATATCAAATACTTACTAGACTGACTTTGATTATGTACTTTCATATATCTCTACTATACATTTTCAAGGGCACAAGCATCAGTACGACTTCTCATACGACTCAAACCCTCAGTATTCAACATCCAAAACAAAATCCTCAAATCAAGAACCCAAAGATCCCATTTTATAACATTCAAACCCCAGGAGGACAGAAAAAGAAAGTTCATGATCCATCATCTAGACTCAAATATCATACTTACACACACAACATTACTATACGCTCATTAAAGTTCAATATTGCAAGCTGGCAAAAATGAAAAATGATAAATGATAAAATGAAGATAAAGACCAAAAACAAAATCCCAGTGTGGTTGAAAGAGAGAGATAAGATTCGAAAAACCCCAGATTACACAAGAGAGAGAGAAATCCAAACCATCATCACTTGAACATATGTATGTACGTATATATCTTAACAGAACAGAACAGAAAAAGACACATGAACAGGAAGAACAAAAGAGATTGAAGAATGTGAAAAGCGAAAAAAAAAACTATAGATAGCAAGAATTAAGGAAACAAAGGAAATTCATGGGTTTCAGATAAGTTGGATTTTTGGGTTTTGATGATGTAGAACTAACTGGAAAGAGGATTATACGATAAGAGGTTTTATGTATGATAAGACAAACAAACATCAAAAAAACCAAAAACCAAAAAAAAAAAGGTGGAGTGAGAATAGTAAAAAGAGGAAAAAAATTACTATCAAAATTGAAATCTAGAAACAGAAAAGATAAAGGTAAAAAAAAAACAGAACACACAACCATACATCTAAGATGTGTATGGATGAACTGAAACGGAGGATTTGTTCGGGTCTTGATGATGACTATTATTCCGATTTGACGAATCATATAGAAAAAGTCTAGTTTTTTGGAGTCATGACTGGCTAAGAATCGAATCGATGTCCAGTCTTTCTAGATGTCTAAAGCCAGCAGAGTTGCTGCGATCATAAAACAGTTATTTATATAGGATAGATATATACAAAGATGCACAACGATTATTAACAAGAATTATGAAAAGAACCAAAGACTGAGAAAGTTGAACCAAACCATCCAAACTCATTCGTCTTCTGAAAAGCTCAATGGCCATGAAACCGCCAATCTAGGTACGATCAACTCAGAAGCCGTGTTCAGATTAGGGTCGATTCCAGCTATTAAATCATTAGCTTCTTCTTCGGCTAATTTCTCTTTCCATTCGTGTTCTTCCTCTAGACTTTGTTCATATTCGGCTAAAGCACGAATCGCATAAGCGTGTTTTGAAATGCTATAAGGTACATCAGTTTGAGGTTTACTAGTGGATGATTTCGATGTGGTTGGAGCCACAGGTGTCATCTCGTTCTCTTTGAGTAAGTTCAATGCAACCGGTGGTAATAACGAAACCCGCTTTGAGAACCGGGTAGAAACACGAGGACCTGGGGTTGAAGAGTTTGGGGCAGTGGGGTTTTCGGGGTGTCCCTTGAGAGGCGATACTTGCAAGCTAGTAGGATCAATCGTTTGTGGGATTTCTGATGGAGTAGGCGTAGTGAGGGGTGTGTCGAAGGAATCTGAACGTGGCATTTCAGCCCCCAACTCGAACTCGAACTTGAAAAAGGTTGGGCTATCAGGCGACTGCGTTGAGCGTTGACTACTATCGGACTTCCGCGGAGTCTTCATTGGATCGTCATCGAACTTAGCTGGAGGCGGTGTAGATGGGGTGATCTTGAAGTTTTCTGTACGCCTGGAAGGTTGTTCGGGTATGAGATCAAGTTCGGAATGATTGGCTGGGATGGAAACGCTTGAGCTTGGTTCATGTCGAGCTCTTCCCTTTGCAGAGCCGCCCAGTTTCTTGACCACTTTGAGCCAAGAGGCCACTTTGGCAACCGATGGTTTTTCGGTGGATGTTGTGGCGCACGGGTCTGGACAAGGATCGTTGACGGTTTCCGCGCAAACCTCCTCAGGCGAGAGCTCATTGATGGCCCATGGCTGATCAGTGACACCTCGGGTTGAGCATATTGTAGATCCTGTAATGGAAGGATCAGGCTGGGTACTTTGACGGAAAAAGGAATTGTCGATAAAACTTACGCTTGCGATGATAGTCATCCTCCTTTCTTCGTAAGATCTCAGGTTCGGGCGATAGCTCATCGTGTCGTTTACGGATGGCATCCAGACGGTTATTAAAGGTCAAGATGATGTTGATAGCCTCACGTGATTTGGTTTGAGGGCCTGACTGATCGAGAACTCCGAGCCGAGACAACCTCCATACCAGCAGTCGCATGTAATAACCACGTACTCCAGAATTCCAATGCAGAAAAAGATGTTGGAAGATTGAGGGCTGTAGGAGTAAGTCAAGACAAAGGGCGTCGCACGTTTTGGGCTCGATTGTCAATCTATAAGAGACATATTTATCATGCACGTCAGTCATTGAGACCAGATGAAGGATATACTATGAAAGACTTACGCTTCAAATTGAGAGTATACAAATGCTATCGTCCTCATCACACAAACAGTATTATCAGCAGTCGTTAGAATCCGTCGAATCACATCCAGGATAAAAGACACATCGAACAATCGAAGCGACGGCTGGGAAAGCTTAGGTGAGGGTGGATTATCGGCTGGGGTGGCTATAGGCGCGGTATAGAGGACGGTGTAAAATAGACCATCGAAGAAGTCGAGAAGAAGAAAGAGACTTCTCGTGTCCCACATGCTTGTGCGTTTGGTGATAGCACGGATCCAAACATTCAAAAGACCTCCAAAGAAGTTGCGTCGACAGGAAAAGTCGGCGGTCTGATCGGTTTCCACGTTCGCTACTGGAGAACCACCAACAATATCCAAAGCAGTTGAGATCAATCGACGATGGGCTAGCTCCAATACTTTGGGCTTGGCGCCCATCGCTAGGTTGGCGGATTCGCCGGCATTAAAGCTGCTGGTATTTGGACCGAGGGTGGTGACTGATCTCAAGCTTCTGTGGACCAAGGAGTCACATTTGTCGAGGAAAGAAGCAGCTATGAATAAAAACCCGGGCATCGAGACTAGTAAGAGTGGATCAATGATGGTATCATTGGGTTGAGGACGAAGATAGGTGGCCAGTTGGCGATGATATGCTCGATAGAAGGCAAAAGGAAGGTCAGAATCGGATGCTGTCCATCGAATCAACCTACATAATCCATTCTACACATAAGTCGCTGAAAGAGTCAAGATACAGTGATTTGCGAGAACAACTGACCAGTTTCCGCTCATTTCGACCTGAACAGAGCCCTCTTGGACCAGCACATTATCACTCTCATTGCTAGCATTGGAAAATACACGGCAATAAGTAGCCAGATCAGTGAAACACAACTCTCGAAGATAACCTGGGAAAGGTTGAAGGTTAGGTCTCTCGGAAGTCAAACTGTGAATGTACAAAAGTTAAACCATCAAGTCAACAAGATTCACAAGTAGTGTGTAAGTAGAAAAATGTATACCCTTTGCTTGATTGTTGCATTTCATCGAGTATCCGTCTCATGGACATCCGCTTGACCGGAGGTAAGGCTCTGAGTAGTTTGCGTGCAACACCCTCGATGCGAAAGAACGCCATTGCGAGCATCCGACCAGCAAAAACCAACGTATTGGCATATACGGCTAGTGGAAGGAGAGGAAAAGGTAAGCAACGAGCACTCAAGGAAAAGAGATATATTTACAGACACTTTGCACTTACCCTTATCATTGAGTTTGTCAACCGCAAAGCTGAGAACAGACACCAAGACTTGGCGATACTGGGCGACTGCAGCGGGATTGGAATTGATGATATAACTTGCAAGAAAATGACTATAAACAAAGAGCAAAGGAGAGGCATGGTAAGCTTGAATGTTCTTTCTCTTTGCTAGAAAATGTAGAAAAGACAGATTACCTCTCAAGAATACCGGCGACACCATCGAGACAAGCTCCCCGTGAGGCCGGCTGAGGCTCACGAAGTTCTTTAAAAATAAGATCGAGCCTGACACAGCAAGGAGATTCGAATGAGGCTGAGCCGGGTGTAACAGGCGAATCAAAAGCGGTGATGAAAAGACTTACCAGCCAAATAGGATTTTACGATGAGTGGTCATCAACTTTTGATTGACATAAACCGACCCGCTGTGACTTTCTTCAGCTTTAAGGAATGGCAATAGTGTGACAGTCAAGAAGTTGGTAAGATCGACTCGAGCGCCACTGACAGTGACAGGTTGACCACGGGATGCCTGAAAACTGTGGACCATAAGCAGATACGATCGACGATCAGTAAGATCTGTCTGATGGACAGTCAGATTGAACAAAGGAAAGGATGAGAAACGATCATACCTAGTTAGCATAGATTCTAGAGTGGCCCATTCCTTCGTTGACTGGCCGTCGATAATCCTAGGAGGAGCAGGTTCTTTGGGAACTACCGGCGGGGCTGGTATGACCTCAATCGATCGCTCAGTCTCAACACTGGGGCCGTGTTGACGATCATCTGATTGGGAAGTAACATGCGAGCCAGGATCTGAGCTAGCTGGCTTGTGATTCAGCGGCCCGCCTGAGGATGAGTTGCATAATTGATTGTGTTCACTATGGCTCGAGCCAGAAGAACCACTTCTGGAATGACTAATATCCATGCTGAGGTCAGGTAGTTGGGCTTGAATGGGCGGTAAGGACTCTGAGGGTGATGACATCGTATTTTGAGAGACGGATGGCTCTGAAGGACGTTTCTCAGGCAATCTCGAATTATCATTATGAGATGAGAGATCGAGGGGTGTGACTAGGGAGATGTTATTCGGTCGAGTAGTGAAGGCCTAGATTACAAATCATGGAATGAGATCGTCAGCATCAGTTTGATGATGATAACATGCAAAGTTGAGACATCAGAGGATGCAAAGTACCGATAGTTCATCCATGCTTTTTCGCCCAGTCGTCAATTTAGATTTGAGCATGTCAAAGGATCGTTTGGCTCTTAGAGTTGGCCGAGTGACTGGTTTTTCAGGCAAGGTAGGAGTTTGATGATCAGCCTTATCACCTACGATGGGTTGAGGATCAGTGTGTGCCCGAGATTTTGTAAATAGCCGGAGCAACGTACTTTTTCGAGCGATGAGGGGCCGCTGGGTTGAAGTTTCGACAGAAGATCCATTAGAGATACCAGGGTTGAGAGCGCTGTTTGGCTTGGATTTGTCCTTAGACCCGAAGCTCTCCAGTATATTCGACAAGCTGCCTTTCTTTTTCAAAGTCTTGATTTCTATTGTCGGTACTTGAGCAGGATTTTGGTTGGAGTCAAGAGGTGTAGGCGCAGGGAATGAATTGGGTTTGGAATTCTGAGCATGAGCATTTGAACCGGTGACACGTGAAATCAGTCGAGCCATACGACTATGGCCCGAGGTCTTGGAAGACGTTCGAGAGTTGATAGTGTTGAAAGATACCATGGAAGAGACTGGGCTGGGGCTGATGAACCCATTCTTGTCAGGCTGATTAGTTGTCTGCCCGGCTACAGACGATGAGTCTGAAGATGAAAGCGTCTGTTTGGCGTCCTCCCGATAGCCAATCTTATTATTTTGAGGGATCTTGAGTTTGCTCATACCTCTCTTCAGGACCCCCGAAGCTGCGACTCCGATACACCCAGGGGCAACATTGTATGAATTACCATTCATACGAGATGGTGCTGACCTTTGAAGATATGGACTAGTCTTCATGTCGGATCGAGCTGGCTGTCTCGAGTGACTGTCACAGCTACTGCTCTCAGGGGCACTCTGCTCATCGTCGTAATTTTCTATGTCGTCACTTTCATCGTCATGATCAGATAGGCTGGTTGGAAAATAAGGATCGTGGTCTTCGGAGGCTTCACTAGTATATATCATCATGTCAGACTTTCCAGAATGTGGTTTGGAGTCTTTAAGTTTGAAATCAAAATCATCCAATTCAGCCTCCCTCAAGCTTGCGGAAGTGAGTTTTGCGGAACCAAGAGACGGTCCTCGACCCGAGATGTCTAAATCAAGTAGCAGGGGTGTGGAAAGAGTGGAAGACTGTGTCTTGAGTGACGTCGTGTCTATGGCGTGCTGTGGCGTCGTGGAATCATGATCCGGTCGTGGGGCGTGAGAATCGAGAGAAGAGAGGTCTAATGAGGTCTTAATGGAATTTTCTAGACTATCAGTCTTGATGATATCTGCAAAGCTCTTTAGGGTGTCACGCTTCGAGGAGTGGAAATCGGACGAAGAGCTGAAGTTACGTTCTAAGTCAGAAGTAGAGCCTGCGGTCGTAGAAGCTTGCCCGGATGAAGCTGTGACGGGTTTTCCCAGGAAGTCAGTAAGGTTTGTACTAGGAAGCATCGTATCAAACTCGAAATCAAGCAGAGATTTCGAATCACTCTGATCGAGTGAGAGTCGAAGGATGGGAATTGCGGAAGGTTGGGAAGGTTTGGAACAGGATGAATCCTCAGAGGGTAGACGTGATTTTGGATGAATTGGTCGGTCTTCAGTTGTCTGCTGCGAGGCCGATGTTGACAAAAGCACCGACGATTGTTCACTGATTGCTTGTTCGTCTCTCGATCTCTCCAAATCACGCTCAGACGGCTTCTCTACATCTTTACTGGAAGTTGAAAGTATCCCAGGAGAAGTATGGTGATGTCCATCTTCTGAAACGGTAAGGTGGGTGCTAAAGTTAGGAGCGGAAGCAGCTGATGGTTGAGAAGAGTTTGAAGCACTTGATTCAAAGGAATTAGACGATCGTGATAGCTGGAGTTGTGAAGCTGATGAGCTAAGGAAGCTATGCCGAGAGTTCATAGAGACTGGTACCATCGGAGCTCTAGCTCGAGCAGAAGTGGTAGGTAGAGAGCCTGTAGGTTGATGAATCGAGACTCTCTGTTTGACCCCAGCACGAGTTGGAAAGAGAAGAACTTGACTTGTAGAAGGTTTGAGGGTCGGGATTGATAGATTGCTTGAAGAAGTACTGAGATGTGGGTCATGATCTTGTAGAGAAGAGACAAAAGAGGCAGGAGAACTCGGTCGAGAGGAGAATGAGATTGACATGTCTGAGTTTGACCAAGGACCTCGTGAGGATAGATGTTGTGATTTGATGGGAGGTAATGAGTTTAGAATCGAATGTGAAGATGTCGAGGTGAGGTGAGAGGGAACTGATGAGACAGACTGAGAATCAAAAAGTAAAGGTAGAATGAAGAGTTAAATGATACACGACGCGAGTAGAAGAAGAAGAAGAAGAAGAAGAAGAAGAAAAAGGACTAACATTGAATCTTGAATCTAGTGAAGGTCGAAGGTTACGTGGTTGATGATCATTGTTGTAATGAGCAGTTGGATTAGATTGAAAAAGAGAGTGTTGATGAGAAGGTAAGAGTAAAGATGATTTTGATGGTTGTTGCTGTGATGAGATAAAAGTGGAATTAGATTGATTGTGATTTGAAGAATCGAATAAAGATGAGTTTGAGATTGATCGATGATTTGAAGTCTTAGATTGTTGTTGTTGTTGTTGTTGTTGTTGGAATCTTGATGAGATGGGAGTTTGATCCATGTTGTTGTTGTTGATTTTTCCTTTAATCTTGAATCGATTTACTTGATTGATTGGTTGATTGGTTGGTTGGTTGGTTTGTTTGTTGTTGTGTTGGATTTGATTTGTGATTTGTGATTTGAGTTCGATGAAGTTGAACAGTTGAGTTTACAATCCAATCTTAAATTACAATACATAATACTTACATATACCATTGAAAGCTGTTTGAAGTGGATTTCATGAAACTTATTAAAACAAAACATGAAAGTCTACAAAATATTTAACCTCGACTTATCACTCTTAACATCAAAATTAAGTCAAGCCAGATCATAAGATAGTGTTTATGTAGTTTCAACCATTTCGTACATACCATACCATACCATACCATAC
>KZ122194.1:2549-17358 GCA_002157025.1 Melampsora abietis-canadensis | reverse complement strand
TATCCGTACCTCGGACTCCAACAGGAGCACCGTGGTCGGGCTGTTTACCCGGATGTGGTACCCAATGCATTTACATACTTCTGCAAGGCTACAGATGACATGTAACAAGTGGTTCAAGTTTTTTCTTTGACTTGAAGTTCATCTAAATTCTCGATTCAGTCAAAACTTTCCAAGATTCGATAAACAAAAGATGGAAAATGCATTTCATACACTCACCAAAGCAATTCATTTCAAAAGGCCTTCAAAGGTCAGCGAATGATCATCAGCCAGGTTTAGTACCCACCAGGCTGACTTCTTAAATGTCCTAAATCTCAAACTAACACCATGCTTTGATTTGATCCTTCCGAACAGACTACAAATCATGAACCTAAGACCGCTCAAGTTCAAACAAATCAAAAAACATCCCATGGTGCATACCCTGCGCAGCTTGATATCTTCTCAAATTCAAGTTCCAAAAAACTCGAGCAGGCGTCATTAGTTGACCAACCAAGAGACGATGAACCTGAAAATGATCCAATCGAAGTCGAAAAAATATCATCCGATGAAGTGTCTTTACTGCGGAAACAGCATAAAATTAGGCTTACTCCAACAGTCCTCGAAGATCCTTCGATTCCTGATCTAATCACTTCATTCAATCAACTAACCCTCTTCACCGAAAATTCTTCGAAATCTAGACAACCTCGAGTCCAAATTCCATCCGACGCAGTAAGGAACTTGGTTCAGAATATGTCAACTCGCGGTTGGAATCAACCTACGCCTATTCAGATGCAAGCTATACCCATCATTTTAGCCGTCTTTGAGTCAATTTCAATCGCTATCCACCCTCTTCTCATCTTCGACTTGATTTGATGAGTTTATTGACATTCTTCCGGTTCTTGTTTTTTTTTGACTAACAGGGAAGAGATCTATTGGCCCATTCGCCTACGGGATCTGGCAAGACGATTTCATTCTTACTTCCGATCTTATTATCGTTACCACCATCCAACCAAACCCCGCGAAAGCCACGAGCATTGATAATCGAACCTACGCGAGAATTGGCTCAACAGGTCTGTGAAGTGACAAAAGGCTTGATGGGCGTCAAAGATAAATCTTGCCAGAAAAAGTGGATCGTCTCTGTTCTGGGAGAAGACGAACCCAAAGAAGATGCGGCTCCAAAGGCACAAAAGCCGCCCAAACGTCAACGCAAAGCTTCGAAGGGTCGCGCCGATGGTAAGACATCGCAGGCGAATGTGATTTCTCGTTTACCTTCAACAGGATGTGATATTTTGATTAGCACACCCCTTAAGCTGTTATATCATATAAAAGACTCACCCGAATCATTATCCGATATAGCTCATCTCGTCCTTGATGAAGTCGATCAACTGTTAGATAAGAGCAGTTTTCTCGAACAAGTCGACCAAATCCTAGAAATTCTGAAACAGGCGACGACATCAAACGAGGAAACTAAAGTGGTACAAAAAGTCATGATGAGCGCAACCATCTCGAGTGAAGTGGAAGAATTAAGTAAATCAGTCATGAGCTCAGCTCGGTTTGTAAGGTTACTCATCGGACAAAAACATGCAGCACCAAACAAAGTGAAACAACGATTAGACTATGTCGATTCAGAAGCTAGTAAATTATCACATTTTGTCACTTTATTACGGAACAACAATAATACATCAAGTAAAGTAGAAAAACTATGTCCACCAGTTTTGATTTTTTGTCAATCTGCAGAAAGAGTAGAAGAACTTTCGAGAATTTTACGTAGAGAATTAGTTGGGATTGTTAAACCGAATTGTATTGATTATATCCATGGTTCAAGACTTAAAGATGAACGTGATCGGATTGTTGCGGAATTTGCGGATAAATCGATTTGGTTTTTGTGTTGTACTGATCTCTTTAGTCGGGGTATAGATTTTAAAGAAGTTAATACGGTCATCTGTTGGGATTTTCCTCAGAGTTCTGATTCTTATTTACATCGGATAGGTAAGTTCATCAATCCTATTTCTCCCTTACTACAAAGTCTTACAAGCTGACTGATACAAATCATCAAATCTGGTCTTTATAGGCCGTACAGGAAGAGCTGGAAACACAGGACAAGCCGTGACCTTTTTTACCAAACAAGATGGAAAATATTTGAAGATGGTAGTGAATGTGATGAAGAATAGTGGATGTGAAGTACCAGAGTGGATGTTAAAGTTAGGTAACTTGAGTAAAAATGATCGAAAACTGATGAAGATCAAACCTGTCAAACGAACAAGTGTCAAACAAGCTGCTCTGGGTATTAATAATGCTGGTCGGAAGAGAAAGAAAGATGGCGAAGAGGAAAAGGGGAAGGTTGAAGGGGCTGATGAGGATGATGAGGAGGAATGGGTGCCTTGCTCTGTTGATGTTAAATAATCAAATCTCTTTCTTATGGGTCTTTATTGCTCAGATCTTATTTACCATGAAGGTTTGACTCTAGGTCTTGTATCCTTCTAGGGTATCTTGTTCAGTTGAGATCTTTACTGCATCATGGAAGCTATTGTAAATTTACTGCAGGACTAAGTCTTTTGATCTAGTTCAGATGGCATCAGTGTGGCTCAAGAGCGCTGCTTACAACATCTGGCCTTTTGAGTTGTAGGCCGAGTCTTATACATAATATCTTGTGATGCATACAACGATGAAAGTGATTTTCATACGACCTTCTGACACGGTGTCTTTTGTAGGGATAGCTTGGGATAGCATCGCAATGCACATGCCTCTTCTTGCACGCCAGTTCCGCCGCACCGTATCTGAATCGTTGGACCTCTTCAGACCCATATGTGAAAGCTCTCGATCGGTCTCTGTCACAATGTGTCAGCGACATGTCACAGCTTGTGTTTGTTTCACACTGTTTTCCACTTCCTCTGACATTTGACTCGCGCATGCAACCGCGTCTGATCCCGAAAAAGATTCTCGATATCATCAACACGGAATCGTCGATATGGTCAACATGGATCGTGAGCTAGCTCTTAATGGTTGATACGAAAGTTCCTGAGGATAGATATTGAGGTGTATTTGGTTATCTACAGACTCGCAGAACGGGGAAACGTCACAGGTGAGTTACTTCATTTCCTGACAAGAAGAGCTTTTGTGAGCCTGTTATACTTATAGACTTGTTTCTTTGGATCTGATCGTCAGTCTTCACGCCCAAAAGATACTAATGGAATCGATGAAGAAGAAGGTGAGCTCCTTGATCGAGTCAGATATCGTAGTTACCAGAGAACATAACACAATCACGTCGATGGTTCAGCCGCGCTTTATGACCGACAAATCAGATTGTGGGGGTTCGAAGCTCAAAACAGGTACACCGATGGATGTTTAAGTTAGACACCTCAGGAAATCAAATTGATGAAACCGTATCTCTTTCATGGATCGGCTTTGATAGGATGAGACGAAGCTCGGTCTTGATGATCAACTTTACCGGAATCACTACAGAGGCGTGTAAAAATATCGTTTTGGCAGGAATTGGTTCCATCACCATTGCAGATGAAGGCTTAGTACAGATTGAGGATCTAGGCGCGGGCTTCTTTTTCAGAGAGGAGGATGTAGGAAGACAGGTGAATTCAGCTTTGTGCCCCTTTCTTTGGAAAGACGCGCCGACCGGCCGGTCTCGACAGGTTTTCTCAGTGTCTTGCATTTTCAGCGAGTGCATGCTGGTAGGGATCGTATCAATAGCTTGAATCCACGTGTGCAAGTTGTTGGGATTAGCGAACAGGTATCCACGAAAATTACCGAAATCGAATTCTTGACAACATTCGATGTGGTATGCCTGAATGATTCAAACTCTTTTGTCATTGTAAGCGTAGTTGTTTTGGGTTCAATCGGACTGCTGTGCATAACCAGTATACTCATCAGAAGGCGCTCATATCTTTTCAACTTAGTCAGAGGTCAATACAGCATGTAGGAAAGCCAGTGTACCTCTGTTTGTATCAGGTTGCTTAGGACTGGATGGCTACCTCTTTGTTGACTTGATAGACCACACTTATCTCAGGTTGGGTTTGAATAATCATTACCTATTGAGAGCTTTAGTTTGAATCCAGCTGATTCTCAAGTATAAACAGAGTCAAAGACGTTGGTTTCGGAGCGGAAAAGACTCAAGAGAAGAAATGTCAAAAATTCGTGCACTTTAGTGAGATGCTAGAAGGATCGTTGAACCATATACCACCTCGTCGACACAAAAAAATATCACCTATGTTATTGGGTTGCCTCGGTTTGTAACTTTGCTCTTCATCCTACCGCAGATCATGTTTTCCTGACACATACATTTGTGTGCATCAGCACTCTTCCAATTCCAAGCCAGTCGTGAAGGAATGTTACCACAGGGATCAGATGATGTACCTGCGTTGGTTGAAATCTGCGATGAAATCATCAAAAAACGTAACTTGCAGCAGGTGACGACACCTACAACGGTATTA
This sequence comes from Melampsora abietis-canadensis, assembly GCA_002157025.1. NCBI lineage: Eukaryota > Fungi > Basidiomycota > Pucciniomycetes > Pucciniales > Melampsoraceae > Melampsora > Melampsora abietis-canadensis. The sequence continues at coordinate 12,940 of KZ122194.1, read as the reverse complement.
GAGTCAGTTCATCCTATCTCAATCTTGATGGCATCCAATACACGAAGTATCACAAAATAGTGAACATCTATCTCACGTTCTGCATTTAGGAGACTGTGTCAGTCGTCGGGGGCTGAGTTTGTCGCCACCTGTGCCATCGTTGGATCAGTAATGTCTCAAGAAGTATTGAATGTACTTGGTGCACAGCAACCTCCGGTAGTGAATCTGTTTGTATTTGATGGACAACGATGTGCTGGAGACATATATGCTCTAGGTGCTCTTCGTATCGAATCGTAGTGGAGCTAATTTTAGTACTCGAACGAGTATGTAGTCGACCAACATGTTGGTTACTCCGAATCTTAGAGAAATGGCTTGACAGCTTGCAATTGAGGTTACTTGTATATTGGTATAAAGCGATATAAAGCTTCTTAGCGACTGTGACTGGAGGATGACTCGATCATTTGGCAACTCGACAAGACCGTTTGGCTCTGTCATATGGCAAGCTTCAGTCCCGAATCTCTTTGATGTGCAGAATCGGATTAACTTACGTTCCATCACATGTGAAGCATTCGTTTGGCATTACTTTCGAGCCTTTCGAAGAGATATTCAAGTTAAAGCTTAAGCCAAGGCTTCCGAGCTAGGAGGTTATTATTCTAATGCTCTTAGCCTAGCTATATTTCATGGTGAATCAGCTCTGTAGCCAACTTCCCTCATGTTCCCATCTACATGTCTACTTCAAGTATCAATTGACGAGGGAGGGAGGCAGTCAATTAAAGTGCAACGTTTGGGTCTCTCTGATCAAGTAGACTTTGATTTCACTCTGTATCCTGATTCCTCCTGGTGTAACATCTCATTCCTGAACCCTTTAGATCGCCTTTGCGATCGTTAAAAGATTCCCCGTATCCATAACATATGACATCCTTTGAACATCACGTCTATCACCAAGCTTTGGTTTTTATGACGGCGGACATAGCTGCCGGTGGTCGGATAGAGCACCAACAAAGAAATGCTTCATGTTTGGATGTATGGCTCACAATACTCACACTTTTAGGGATCAAAACAACCAATGATATGCTGTGCTCTTTTCGTCGACTGACAGTCCTTACGATATGGCTTCAACTTCCCATCGGTAACCTTGAATGGTACGCGTCCGACCTGGACTTCTCTAAGCCTCAAACAATAAACTGGATCGGTAATGGACATCTTTCTTGATTATAAATCGGCAAGGGCATCTGGCGATCTGTTTACTAGCCGAGCTTTTTTCGGTCAACGAATTCAATTTGGAGGTCGTATCATATCCTTGGTAGTACGTGTTCACTCCCAAACAAACATTACAAGTTCACTGCGATGCTTTTTCCTGTTGTGTTCCGGGGAATTTCTTACGACTCCTATGACTCGAGTGGTGTTTGAAAGCGTCAAAGAGATCAAAAAGTGGAAGTGAGCACAGGTCCAGCTTCAACTATATTGTACACCGTGCGCACAATTCTCATCAAGAAGCTGTGTGGGATTTCAGTACATACAATTCCCATCGGCCCACCACAATACGATGCATTTGCTCTTGATAACGGTGTTATGCAGGCACCACTCAGATTCAGCTCACCCACTTCGAATTTCGTTTGCTTGCAATGAGTCTCCTGACAAGATGGCTGACAGTCCACCACTTTCATCAGAGTTTACGTTATGCTGTAGCGGAAATCCATACACCGCATGATGCCCGATGCTACCGAGGTAGGTTCGAAATCGAAGCATCTTTTTCAATCAACATCTTCAATCTCTGGATGTGCTCTTGATTAAATTCTAATACCACTTCAAACTTATCTTCCATCTGAACGAATGGGATCTGATTGTATCACTTCATTAAACAAATTCATGGTTCAATTTCGCCTTTGACTTAGGCGAGCTAGCACATCAAGAATCAAACCGCCATCTGTGTTGTGCGCTGTACAACTCAGAGTGCACTGTGGGGCTGCCACCATGAAGGCGACACGAAGTTTGTGAGTTTGTTGAGCAGCAGGATCCAGGACGTGGAGGGAAAGTTTGAAGGCAAATTCTCTCCCTTTTTTAAATTGTATCATCAAGGTCATGGAAATACCTTTCCATAATATACTGATGTGCAGTGAATACTTTGCATATGTATCTTCAATTTCGGACAACTCCACAGGAAAACACGTCATCCGCAATATGTCAGGTCAACCCCACCGCCTTCTGTCAAAGGCGGATGATGCTTTTCTCTGGAAATCATTCAGGGGCATCTTTCTTTCTACTCGGCTAAGGCGATCAATGGAAGGCAGATGCGGATTCTTCTGCTACGGAACAGCACAGCTGATATCTTCGACCATCTTGTACCCAAACATCCATATCCTTCAACGTCCAAATTCCAAGATTGGTTTAGTAACACGATTGATTGCTAGCATGCGGATTGCATGGATGAAATACATGGCCATTGGCATTCACTGGCACACACGAGTTCGCCGCGTCTCAAGGATCATTCAGCACTGATCGGACAAGCATAAAAGCTGGACTCCTTCGCTTCGTCGAATCATTTATCGCCATCATCATTCATCGAGTCTTCTCTTGTGTCCAATAGTCAGCAATCAGGTACGATAGAACCTGCTTTTCTTTCAGTCAATCAATAAATTACTCTATTTCCCGCTCTGCAACTTCACAAAATAACATCTATTCTAATTCCAGTGGTGTTTTTATCGCACGTTCCTAGGAGACTTCACTTTCAATCATCGCAATTCAAGAAGAAAATTCTCGATCACACCATGATATCAATGAAGCGCATGTTTGCTTTTGCATTTGCATCAACTGTTCTTTTGAGTAAGTTTACCTCATGATTACGGCACTTTCTTTACCTTTTTATCACGGTCGCGATTCACAAGCAAGCGGATTGCTGATGCGGCCCATTTCAAATTTGATAGCTTTGACCATGCATCAAGAAGCGGCGGCTGCTCCCTTGGATCAATTCAAGGCGTAAGTGACTGTGATCATGGAATACCGGCAAGGGCTCGTTATCTCATGCTTCTTTGTCCATTATGTAGGTCAGGATTAGCTGAGCGTAATGTTGGTTTGATGATGGCGAATCAAGACGCGCACTTGATCGTAAGCTCTCGCTTTCAGAACGTACTGACAATCACCATCACAATCACTGAGTTGTTTCTTTTCTTACCACCACCAGAAAAGAGGCGACTATGAGGCCGGGCAGCCAACGTACGGTGCTCCGACTTCACCAACGTACGATTCGTCGCCCAAGGTTCCTCAAGTACCAGCCTATGAGCCGAAGCCTGAGTCACCGAAGTATCCCACCCATGAACCGACGCATAAGCACTCGAAGCCACACGGACCGGCGCATAAGCCGCCAAAGTACCCAACCCCACCTACCCACGAACCAACACCTGAGCCACCAAAGTACCCGACGCCTCCCAAGACTCCTACTGTACCTGCCTATGAGCCCAAGCCRGCGTCACCCAAGTACCCAACCACACCCAAGACTCCAGCTCCACCTACTTATAAGCCGACGCCTGAGCCACCAAAGTACCCGACGCCTCCCAAGACTCCTGCTGTACCTGCCTATGAGCCCAAGCCGGAGTCACCCAAGTACCCAACCCCTCCTAAGACTCCAATCCCACCTACCTATGAGCCAAAGCCCGAGACACCAAAATATTCTACTCCGCCTGCCTACAAGCCAACACCTGAGGCCACGGGCTATGCTAGTCCTTCAAAGAACAAGGCCATTTGATCATGTGCAATGAAGGCGCCTCAATGCTGATTTATCCATCAAATCTGTTTGTATCGGTGCGCAAAGGACAGCTTAAGCCACTGATTTTAACCAGTGTGATGAACCGTTCAACTCGTGTACTTCAGATAACAAAGTGTTTTCAATCATTCTCTCTCTTTCAATTTATACTGTTTGTTTGATACTACTGCCTGATAGTATATCTACCTGCTAAAAGCTTGTTGTGCTTTTGGACATCGAAATGAAATATGTCTGTTATCCGTACATTTCACTTGGGTTCCAAGATCTGAGCCGTTATCGGATGATGTCATGCGAGTCAATAAAGGTCTCTTCAAGAAGTTCGAGTCTATATGACTTTAAAACTCCACTGACTTCCTTGATTGGATGTACTAGTCACAAAAGTGCGAATATCAAAGGGCCACCGCTCTCCTTCAGGTGTGCCAAATGCACAAAGGTGATTTCATAAAAATAAAACATCTTAGAAAAAGAGAAAAACATTGACAAGACTCAAGTCTTACCTCAAAGGAGCAACTATAAATACAAAGACAACAATCTCCCTGCCCCGATTAATGGTCGCCTTTCCTTAGGTTGATAATCCTACATGTTGCAATTGGCTTAGAGCGTTTCGTGCAATTCGGCGACTATGTACTTTTTAAAAAAGGTCTCTGATGATCTTGCCGAATTGCCCTTAAGCCATGTTTCCCGGGGTGCAGATCAGAGAGTTCATCCTTTGAAAACTTATAAACCCAAAGAGTCTTGATACGTAGTGTCATTCTCTAGGTTATCGTATATGCTCCGTGTGCCACCTGATCTATCAAAATCGGAGAGTCTTCATAATTAGAGACTGCAAATAAGTTGCTCAGCGAACGTGACTTTTCCTCGAATTCCCAGCATCTTCTGCACTGAGATTGATAAACCCTTTCAACCTCTGGTATAACTGGGGGCCGCGATGTGCAGACGGTCAAATCCTGATGAAGGACTCGATCCACAAACAGTGGAAGAGAGTGGTGATGTCTGTTGATAGGCAGCCAAAATGCTATAAACATATCATTTTCCATCATATGTATCACCAATGAGAAATGTCAACCTTGGTAGCCCCTTGTCCAACCCTATGAGTCTTTGAGAACAGCAACTATGAGTTTCTCATCAATACTTCGAGATTTGATCAAGTCTCCTTTCATTAAGCAAGCCGACATCAAGCGACTCTCCGATATTATTGTAGCCGTTTGTTCAGATTTCTCTTGATCAGACTTTCATCCTGATCCAGTTGAGATGATCAAGGTGACTGAGGTTGCGATATGATCAAACCAATGAATTGATTGTATGTACAAGTTACAGAAATCTTTGGTTGGAGATGTCACTTTCAAGTTACTTGAGAATCAGAATCAGAATCACAATCAGAATCAGATTCAGTTGATAAATTTCATTCTTCATCCTCAACCTTACCCTGCATTCTACCTCAATCATCTCTCAAAGATGGTTCTCCATTCTAAAGCTCACTATGCTCACCTTTCGAACTCTGATCTCTCAACAAGCTCATCCTTTCAAACCAAGTTGAATCGGATCAGTCTCACTGCCGTTCTCTGTTTCGCAGTCATTCCACTCTTTTTCGTTCTTCAATCACTCATACCATCTCAACATCATCCTTGGAATAACATTCAAACTCTTCTGACCAGCTTCGTTTCGAGCGCATTCGATATTGGCTTCATCTTTCCTTCATCAGCACCAATCAGCGAAAATGAATTCATGCTTGGATTTTCAGCCATCTCGATTCAGACTATCGTCCGTCGATATACGGCAAAGTCTCATCTTGCTGGTACTTCGGGTGACGAACACACTGCTTCCTTAACGCAAGCCACTTGGGAGAAGTTACTAGGACTCAAAGCCCAAGGCGACACGCATGTCTTTGATGCGGGCACCCGACGAGCTCGAAAGATGTTATATAACAAGGGATCGAAGCCCCGAGTTTGGACTGATCGATACTATCCACTTGCTACTTTCCCTGGAAATGGAAGCTCAATCGCCCTACGGAACACAACCTCCAATGATACACTCTTCACTGCGTCTCTCTTCGAAAGCGCTCATCAGACTGATCCTACTGCTATCAATGGTTCCGCTCACTTTCCAGCGTTCCATGGCTTCAGTCACCCGGGTACCGCTTCAGGATCACTGGTGTATGTTAACTATGGTCGGCTCGAGGATTTCGAACGACTTCAGGCGCATGGAATCAGTGTCAAGGACCGGATTGTATTGGTACGATACGGCGCAATATATCGCGGTCTGAAGGTCTCACTAGCCGAAGAGTTTGGCGCCAAGGGAGTGATCATATACACAGATCTGGCAGAAGACGGGACTTCAATGACAGGCCAGGTTAGCTATCCTCATGGTCCAGCACGTGAGCCTTCTAGCATCCAACGTGGAAGTGTCGAAAACCTTTCCATGCAACCTGGTGATCCACTCACACCTTTCACCCCGGCTTACAAACACGCTAAGCGTGTTGAACCCAAGAGTATACCTGGTATTCCATCCTTACCAATCAGTTGGAATGATGCTCAACCGTTGTTGAAAAGTCTGCAAGGGTTTGGAAAGTGTCTGGGAAAGGATTGGAATGGAGTCGGTCCTTTTCAGTATTTCACTGGTCCTTCTAACAATACCAATGTTCAAATCGTCAATGATGTCACCAATAAGCTGGCAACTATATGGTATGTTTAACTATACGTGTGTGAAACCAGGCGTTTTGCTGACTCTGAAAACAATGATCTATGATACTAACAGGAACACCTATGCCTTGATACCCGGGCACATAACAGATGAGGTGGTTGTGATTGGAAATCATAGAGATGGTTTGTCAATCATTCCACTCCTTGTTCTTTTGGTCTGCTCTCCAAATCGATGTAATCTTCAAAAACCCAATACCTACTGTTGTATCCGCTCATCTCTATCGACTCAGCCTGGATCTTTGGGGCTGGTGACCCGAATAGTGGCACTGCGGTGATTACCGAAATCCTCAAGTCGTTCGGAAGATTGATGAAGACTGGCTGGCGTCCACGCCGAAGTATCTTGTTCGCGAGCTGGGATGGGGAAGAACTCGGATTGATCGGTTCTACGGAGTTTGTTGAAGACCATCAGAAGTGGATTAAGAGAAATGTAGCAGTTTACCTAAACACTGATATCAGTAAGCCTCAAGTTCACAGTGTTTATCTGAAAATGTTACGTGCTCAAAAGCTTTATCGACACGTCGTACTCTACTCATCGATGATCCAGGTGCTGCGGGTTCCGAACTCGACATAGGCGCTTCACCCTCGCTCGTCCCACTTTTCCTCGATGTCTCCAAGAAGATTGAAGACCCGGAAGATGATCAGCGTACTTTATACGACCGTTTAGCATCCCAGCAAAGATCTAAGAGCGAAACGTCTATAGGTCCATTGGGTTCGGGGAGCGACTTTACACCATTCCTTCAGCATGTTGGCATCGCATCCGCTGATGCTGGGTTCGCTCGTGCGGATGGAGATCCAGTATATCATTATCACTCCAGTTTGTGACATTCCTTTTGAATCCTATCACGTCAAAAACAAACGTGCTGTATGACTGACGCTTTGAAAATATGACCTGTTTTTTTAATCATCAGTCTATGACTCGACGTATTGGATGGAGAAATTTGGCGATCCAGGTTATAAGCGACATCTCGCAGTGGCTCGTTTGATCGGTTTAGTAACATTACGTTTTGCTGAATCGAAAATCTTACCTATTGACTTGAAAGCCTATGGTCAAGCTTTAAAAGGTTATATCAATCATTTACCTACCTCAAAAGCAGTTGATTTCAAACCATTAAGAAAATCTGTCGATGATCTTTGTTTGGCAATTGAACATATCAAACCTAAAAAGATTAGAAGGTATAATAAACTTTTAAAGACGTTTGAGAATGGGTTTATTGATCTGGTTGGATTACGAGGTCGAACTTGGTATCGGAATTTGATTATTGCACCTGGGATTAATTTGGGATATGGAGCTACACCTCTTCCTGGTTTGAATGAGGTCAGATTGACATTCTTATCACATTTAGCCTATATGAGCACCAATCATTGATTCAAGTTTCTTTTTCTCCATGTCTGGATTTCAATAGGCCATCAGAATTGAGAAAAATTCAACTTTAGCTATTTTTGAATTGAATCGAATTGTTAAAGTGATTGATAAGAATCGAAATAGGATCAATGGATTAAACAAGAAAATGTATTGTTTGAAGAAGACTCGGTATACAAATTAAGCATTGGGTTTCCAGAACTGGATTTGTATTTATATATTGTTTAAGTAGGGGTTGCGTTGATTGGAGAATTTAGGGGTTTGTAGGATATTGAAGTGTGTATTAAGTTTATCATTGATTGATCATCAAGGTATCATTTGCTGTAATTTTGTAGGACATGTCTTGCGGTTTGATGGATGCAAAATGCATTTTCTATTGGCTTGGAACTTTCTGATTATCACATGAAGGAAGTTGATGAACTGGCAAGGTTGTATGAACAACTTGATCCATTGTGTTGGGTTGGAGCCGGCCGAAAAGCTTCTGCTACAGGCCCTATTCAAGACCCATACTAACATGGGTTGCTTTGTTCAGCATGAATGCAGTTGGCTTGAACATGATTGATGCCTTAAAGGGTCTGCATATCACTCACCGATGAGAAGTCAGCTGGGTACATACATAGAGACATGGTATTGAAGATGTGGAGGGGCTGGAAGTTCAGGGGATATTTAACCCAGGGCGTGTGATGCGTATCTCGCCTAGCGCTGCATGTCTGTCATTGAGGTGGGGTTGATGGTCAAAGGATGCTGATGATTGATCTTCCAAGTCCATTTGTGAACTGAAGTTCAATTTGTTAGTACCCGATGAGCTCTCGGGTCAATTCAGGGAGCTTCGAGCTACGTCAGGGCCGGATAGTGGCTACACCGCCTTGCTTTGAAATTTAATCGACCATCAATAATTTCACTCAACTCTTTACCAACACATTTCACTCAACTCAATCTCAATCATCAATCACCAAAAACCCCCAAAACCAAACCAAGAAACACCCTGAAGATCGAAACACCTGATTAACGCAAGATGATAGGATCAAGTTCACATGACAAATTACCATATGCAGCTGACGTATCAATTTCATTAAGTACAGAAGAATTAAAAGTTTTAAGAGAACAATATCAAACTGAAGAATCAAAAGGATGGGTTTCCATTCAAACTAAATTTAATTTAGCTTGGGGTTTGGTGAAGGGAAATGTAAAGAATGGAGAAGTTTCAGAAGGGATAGCTATCTTTATGGGTACGCAAGCCATCTTTCTTTTTCCTATTTGGTTTTTTCTTCTTCTTGATTTTCCATTGACCATGTTCTGCTTTGGGGTTTTTTTATGTTTGTTTGAGATTAGATGTTTATCGTCAAGAACCTAGTAGGAGAAGAGAGTGTCTTTATTATCTTTCTTTAGGTCATTATAAATTAGGAAACTATGGTGAAGCTAAACGATTTATCGGTCAGTTTTTTTTCTCACGATCATCTTCATCATGAGGATTTTAAATTGCTGAATCTTTGAAAAACGATGAATTGATTGGGTTTTCGGTTTTTGTTTGTTTGTTTGAAATGTTGATGTTGGTTCAAATAGATTTATTATTAGAAAAAGAACCCAGTAATCTTCAAGCTAAATCACTTTCTGAATTGATCACCAAGGGTGTAACTACAGGTCCATCACTTTCTCTCGTTGATCATCCAAAACGTTTATCAGAGTTCTAATATTGATGTGTTTTTTCGGGGGGTTTTCTAGAGGGATATATTGGAATGAGTTTAATGGGAGGAGCAGCGATTGTAGGTAGTATACTTTTAGCAAGTTTATTCAAAGGAGGAAAACACAAATGAATTCGGGTGACCTTGATCTGTTTCGAAGAAAAGGTCTGATACCATTCTTAATGGGATTTTTCACTTCTTTTCTCTTTATTAAATCTTATCCTTTGTCTTTGATTTGATTGTATATCATGATTATCTTCTTTTATCTGATTGCAAGAGTCTCATTCCTGTATTATCAATTCTGTTTCTCTTATCATTATATTCCTTGAGCGTTTTGTTGGATGTCTCTTTTTCATTCTATCAATCGAGTTTGTATGCTCTAGGATTTACAATATGAAGGATTTGATTGGAAAGCTGATTTGTTGATCAAGTGATTTGCAAATAAGAGAGACAGGTGAGTGTTCGACAAAATTGTTGAATTCGCAATTGAATTCTTGATGATCCAGGGTTTCTATGTGGAATCAAAACTTCACTTCCTCCTTACGAAAATCGATTGCTTGAGTAGATAGTCAAGAGTAACAACACCGATGTACAACATCATAAACGATGAGTAACTTGCTTTACTTGTTGTCAAGGTGTTGTTCGATATCTATTCCAGCTGTTCACCTTTTCTCGCATGCTATGTAGTCTAGATGATACTTTGTTGCTTACAACACTTGATTCTGTTACTGGTTTTGATGTGTTTTCTGATATTTATCATTGAAGTGATTAGAAATTCTTTGAATGTTGATATTGTAATTCAAAGACTGGATTGAATGAAGTTAATCGAAGGAAAGATAACTTTTACTCATCGAAGATTGGTTCATGACTTTCTCCTTAACAATTCAGTGAAAATCTTTTCATTCTCATTC
>KZ122192.1:0-23721 GCA_002157025.1 Melampsora abietis-canadensis | reverse complement strand
TCGATGGTTCTTCCGAAGGTAGAGTACGAGTATGGCCTTCTGAACAACCAATCTCACCCTTTGGTACGAAGCACCAGGGTCCTATTCGGATTCTTTTGACCGGTTATGGCGTACGCTTTGCTGCGATTGTTATGACTGTATCGTTTCATTGGCAAAGGCAAGCTGACTAAATTCTATCCATCTGTCAGCCCTTCGGGACCCATACTGTCAATCCTTCTTTCGAGATCGTCTCTGGGCTGGACTTGAATCCATTCATTGGTCAAGCTGAGATCTTCCCCTATCCAGAGCCGGTCCGAGTGGCTTACCGAACTGTCAGGAGCCTGCTTCCTCGGATCTTTGAAAGCCACCCAGATTTCGATTACGTGATCCACCTGGGTGTTGCAAACCTGTCAACCGGGTTTTTCAAACTTGAGCAAGGGGCACATCGAGACGGTTATCAAAAGATNGATTGATGTGGATGGGACACGTGGTTGCGACCTAGAGAAGAGTGTTGAGGAAGGATGGGAAGACTGGAACGAGCAGCCGAAGCATATAGAGACATCGATCAATGTGGAAGAGTTGTCAACAGAAGTGACTAAGAAAGTTAAAGTACTTATCATCTTCACCTACAAAGCTAGCCAAGGATTTGATACTTCATTGATGATGCTGACTGCTTTGGGGAAAACTCAGATTACTCATCCCACCGTCAATGTAGATACTTCAAATGATGCTGGTCGATATCTCTGCGAGTACATCTTCTATAGCTCACTTGCTCATTTCAAGCACCATCGCCGCGTACTCTTTCTTCACGTCCCGGCCGGACTCGGGCAGAAAGACTTTGCACAAGGCAGAGCAGTGCTTCAAGAAATTATATGGTCACTCCTTCGACTGCATAAAGCCTGACATTTCGATTTCAGTCAGCGGCCTTGGTTGGGCACTCGAGCAAACCGTGAGACCGGCAGCAAGGGGTTGTGGCGTAAGTTTGCGTTTGCTACATCACTTTCTTGGATGTCTGCCCGTAGATCACCTAGCTGTCCAAGGATTATGTCTTTGAAAAGTGAACCAAACCACGCAACTTACGCCCTTGTGAATTCACCATATTTCAAAGCTTGCCTCGATTCACGAATCCCAACCGTTCGGGGTTCTCTTGGAAATCCATCTCTCTGTCAACATATGTACATGTATCGACTTGTTCTATTCGGATATCTAGGAGGCTCTTTGAGAGCAAAAGTGCTACTGACTGATTTCCTTCTTCAAGCAAAGCAGTCACTTCATCTTTATACACTTTGTTGTTGACTATTTATGACGCCTTGGATCCTGGAATCCTTGGAAACATTCTTGGTTTCCCTGTAGATCACTTTCCACTACAACTCAAATGAAGGTACATGATCTGGCTATAACTCCTGCCAGGATGATCACAGCCGGTGCGGAGATTTTCAGGCCACAGCTCAGGTTGATAATTTGGAAGCATGAGACAACACAGCAGAATCTTGCCCTTCGGGTGTAATTGCGAGACCTGTGAGCCGGTCTCAGATTCAAACTCCACCAGAAGGTGAAATGAAACGAGCACATGGCTGTTTTCCATTCCTCTGTCTGTTGAAATATGAAAATTCGTAGCCTATCAAGATATGATGTATGCTGTGACACCGCGGGAATCAATGGGTTCGAAATCCGATTGAGGAACGTTGCGGGGACCGGGTCCGCAACTTTCTTGAATCATGATTTATGTTCGCATTGCGTTCAATGTTGGCTGGCTACCCTCAAATTGTACTGGTACAACAACTGTTTCACGATTCATCACACCTCCAACCCCATCACATGCAACCACACCATCTACCCTTTCATTACCAATCTAAATCTATCTGATGATGATCTGAATATAACTCAACAAGAACTTGAAAATCAGATAGCTACAGACAACAACAACCGAAATTTTATGTGATTCTGTACCAACATCATGGCTGAAGCCAAACTCGATCCAACGTTTTAGCTCTGTTGGACAAAATGAAGGGGCTAGAGACACAGTCCTGGTTGTCATCGTACTCTTGGATGATCTAATCCTCTTGTAATTTTTCTCTTTTCACTCAATTTTTTTCCACTCATCATCCAAATTTAAAATAAACATTTTGCTCTCAGGGTGCGTGATCTACATAATTCATCTTGGAGCATCAGTAATCAAAACTCATACCAAATTTTTGTGTGCTCAATCTCTTGAGGGTCTCCTTTTTCTTTGACTTTTGCTCTTTGATCCAATTTGAAATTGAAAGCAAAACACACCAAAAATGAGATACCTCTTTGCATTGCAAGGTTCTAAGGCTTCTTATTATGGAACAACTCATTCAAAGTGTCATCTAACTCAGTGTTGCAGAGAAGACTAACCTGAAGTAGATCTTCCATCAATTGCTTTTTTCAGAATTCTCTCCTTTCTTTTGTTTTGAGTTATGCATTGCTTAGAGGGGTTCTTCTTTGGACACAGTCACTCATATATCTGAAATTTAGAGTCAATTATCAAGACTTGATTGGTTGAGTTCTGAGTCACTTTGTTTTCTCATGAGTAGGTGTGAGTAGTACATAAGTAGTCAAATGGCCCAAAAACCAATTGTTTCTTTGCGCGCATAACCTTTGCCTCAGTCAAGTTATGGCTGTAAGTCTGCTCTTGTACATGGACTTGTACCCATGCTGTGATGAGACAGGCAAGGATTGAAATGTAGTGAGTGGTGTTGTTGCATGTGACCGTTTTGGAGTTGTGATGAATCATGAAACGGCTGGACCATTATAATCTTGAGGGTATCTACCAAACCCATTGTGAACATAATGCAAACATAATTTGTGATTCAAGAAAGTTACGGACCTGGTCCCCACAGCTTTCTCCAATCAGATTTTGAACCCATTGATTCCCGTGGTATGTCATGTAAGAGTTCTGAATTTATCAATATCAGGTACAGTCAAATCAGAAAATCTTGTCACAAATTCCCCGCCAATTTGCTCAAGTTTTGTGGGGAAAATTGGTCAAGCTTCTCTGATTTGACTCTATGTCAGAGGTATATATGAAGGGGAAAATCAAACTGTGTTACACTGAGGTACATATTCAACTCAAAAAGATGAAGTGACTTCTGGAAAAATGGGTGTGTGATTTGTGATAAAGTTCTAGATTCAATTGCAAACACAGGCAAAAAATCAACACCCACTTGTGATTTCTCAAAGTTCTTAAATCCATCTTCAGGTGCAAGATGCCCTTGATCTCAAGATGGATCTGGTGCCAACAAAAAAGTTCAATACCCACAGGGATAGGGATTTTTTTAAAGTGGACATAAGTAAAAGAAAGAAATTTGAACCACAGAACAAGCCATCCAAAATTTACAATTTTGACACTGAGAAGATTTCACTTGGACCTAGGGGTGCAAAATGTGGATTACATCAAGCTGGAATTTTGAACTGAGATCTATTACTCATCTCTCTACAGGGAGGCAAGAGTTCAAGCTTAGAGAAGCTCAAAGGTATACAGATCAAAACAGAAGATATGGATGAACTTTGTGACCTCACAGAGAAGTTCTCAAGGGATATTCTAAAGACTCCTTCAGCCAGATCAAATGAATCAAGTTCAGGAAGATCATGGCTCAGTCTTAGACAACTCAAACAAGGCCCTGAAGATAAGACAAAAAAGAACTGGAAAAGGATATTGCCATTGGGGGACTCTGTGTGATCACATCACCAAATATCTACAGGAGGACCCTGGTTAAGTCTTGGACATAAAAGCAATGATCCAGTAGGACTTGAAGGTATGTTTCCTCCACTAAAAGATCCACAGCTTTGGTTTAGGTGTTTCAAGATGAACTAAAAAATGCCTCAACAGGTATGATGATTGGACATGCTGATTGTGATCCAAGTATTGCACCCATCACATTCAAACAAAATGATGTGGGAATCTTCTCTGCGAGGTCCTCAAGTGCAATCCTTTTACCACAGCTTGAAATAAATATAGAGCTCCAATAAGAAGTTCATAGCCACTCATCCACTATAGATAGCTTACATTCATACCATCAAAACCAGGTCAATCTTCCTCATACCACAGACCCCAAAGATCAAGATAAGTCTCATTGTAGTGCCCAAATACAGCTCAGAATTCACAGGACAATATAAAAAAGGTCAGAGACAGCGGCACTAAGGAGAATCAAGACCTAGTCCTGGAAAATACAACACCTGTGGAGGAAGTAGTAGGCCTGAATAACTCTCAGTCTGTTCATAAAACACAGCCTTCCTTGCACCACAAGAAGGCTGGAAGACCATTGACATTTAGAGCAATTGACTCTGGGTTTGAATTGGCACATGCAATCAAGTCCAGTGCAAAATCCCAGAAGGTGATTTCCAAGATACAATCCAAAGAGATCAAGAGTTGGTTTTCCAAACTGAGGTACAGGATATATCAAAAACTTGCAACAGAAGATCCTGAATACAGAATAGATGGAAAAAGTTATCTTGATCTCACAAGAGCCACTTCAGAGGGGAGGGTGATGAGCACTTTCTTTCTCATCTGCCTGACACTGCTTCATAGGGACCAACATTTTTGTATGCCAAATTGGAAGGATAGAATATTGATTGATGGGTGGATTTTCATAAAACAGCTGTTCAATCAATGTATTAATTTTAGCTTGGAAACCTTTGAGAAACTCAGTTGGTATGATCATAATGATGACCTTGGTTTTACTCAAAGTTTTTCTGGAGCTTTTGGAAGAGGTGGTACAGGGATTCCACATACTCTAACATTAAATTTCTTGCAACTTAGTTTCAATTCATGAGAAGTTTACAACCGCTGAATTATCATAATGGTGACTTTGCCTTATCAAAGGGGGGCAGGATCTACCCAAAAGTTTCCAACCAATAGATGGTAAAGATCACCATCACAGTGTGCTACAAGAATATATTTTTCAATTCCATAAGATTACAAAACTACCTGTACATGGAAAGGATTTAGTCAGCCTAGCTCACCCTATAGGTCAATTTGAGCTAGATCTCTTGAATTGAATTCCAATAAACCTTGTGGATTTTTCCATGGATATGGCTTCCTAGAGATAGTGTGATTCTTGGGTTGAAATTTCAATCCAAAAACAAGTCCGTTTGTGTCAGCCCTGAGTACATACACATGTACCCAAAGACTAACATGTAATATATGATAAAACACACATCTCATAACTCATTATCAAGAGTTAATTAGGCTTGTAGTGCATAATATACTTGATAAAAACATAAGGTATTATCACGTAAACATAATAAATCAAAATAATAATTAATGATCATGAACCTAATGTTGTAACAATTGTACATATCACAACATTAGGTCTGAAATACAAGTATATAATCCATGATCTTGTTCATCCCAAACTTCACAATCAAGTTTATACATACCCAATTCAGAAGGACAATCAAGTGTTCCAAGAAGTTATTAATCAAAAGTATTACCAATATGATACTAGTGCTTTACTTCAATCTCATTTGCAGTTTCCTGATCAGAATTAAAGTAATTAACCCTTGGAATCCTGATCCCATATCCTCTTATCATTCATAGGTTAGTGACCTCTGAGATAATAACCATAGGTTAGTGACCTCTGAGATAATAACCATAGGTTAGTGACCTCTGAGAGATAACCAAATTAGTGAACTTCAATCACTCTTTATCTCTTGTAAGAGTATATTGAGAAGCTCACAGATCAAGCTTCAATAATTATGGTATTTCATTTCATATTTAAATCTCTTTATAAAGAGTCATCTAAATGTAGTCTGCCAGTATTTGTCCCAGAAGACTACAAGTCTCTCTCATCCCCCTTTTTGTATTTAGTCATTATTATTTACTCTTGAAATAAAATCATAACTCTATTGATTTAGTAGATTATAATTAAACTAATAATCATACTTTTTAGTGAGAGTAGCCTCCTTTGAAAGAGCCACTACCCTCACAGTTTGTGTATCTTTCAAGGTCAGTGATCCTGACATCAAACTTGCCATCTCACTTTTTATATCTGGCTCTAATCCACCTGCAGAAGGTATCTACATCCTTAACAATATTTTTCAACAGTGGTGTTACAAAATGTACTGGTCCTTTCAGTTTGCCACTTGTTTAAGATTCTTGGAGGCTCAAAATGACTACTAAAGAGTTTGGTATCTTGATTCTATTATGACATCAATGGACTGTTGTGAAATCTGGTTCCACATTTCTACACACTTCACAGGATGTGGAGGGATGGTAAATGCTTGGAATCAATTTTTATATCTTATGGGACAAACAAAAAAATGTCTATGATAATTGTGTCTATCCAAGAAGGAGTCTATAATTCAAACTTCTGGATCTATCAATACTTGATGTACTGTTTGACATGGTGTATGTATCTCTAACACTCTAATGCCCAGTAATCCAGGGATTTACATGAGGTTATGTATGATATTCACAATTGGATAGTCTTACTGTGTTTAATTGGGGTGTACAGTTTTATAGCATATGGGTCACTCATGCAGCATCTACCTCACATCAGTTACAGTACTTTGCACCATCTCCACTTGACCATTCAATCTAACACAAAGTTTTAGGAAAAACTCACATAAATCTTTCAAATCTTCAAAAGTCTTCTTTGAGATGCCCTCAATATCAAGATGGCTTAGTATCCTCCAAGTGCTTCTCCTATCATCACTGTCAATACAAATGGACCACACATCAGATCTTGCAGACATAGATTCAGCTCAAATACATGGGGTTCTTACTTATGGAGAGCAAGATTTCCATGAGGTGAACAGAGGTAAAAAACAAAAAATTGAACCACACCAAATTCAATGCAAAATTCACAATACTGATAGTGAAAATCCTGCACCTGGCACCAGAATTGCAAACCATTTATTGCACCAAGGTAAAATCCTGCACTTAGGTTCATCAATAAACTCTCCTCAGGAGGAGCATGGTTCGAATTCAGAGAAGTTTGGGTGTACAACAACAGAACATATGTATCATTCAATCCCCCTCAAGAGCCACTCAAGAGACGGATCTAAGATTCCTACTTCCAACTCACATGATACAAGCTCAGGATCAGCTTGGCTAGCTATTGATCAACCTCAGAAGGATGTTGCACATGAGGCAAGATGCAACTTGAAAAAGATATATACACAAGGGGGTCATAGGAAGTCTTGCCTCCCAATGCCCTCAAGAGGGCAATGGCTCACCCTAGGACATCAAGATTATTATCCCAAAGGCCACAGAGGTATTTCACTTTCACTAGGGCAATGACATAATTGCTTCATCTTCCTGGATACTGAATGAATCTTAACTTTACAGGTATAAGAGCTGAGCAAGGTACTTCTGACACCACATGTGCTTCTGCTACATTCCAACAAGACAATATAGAGATCTCCATGGAAAAGGTATTGAGCCCTTCTTTGCAGCCAGAAAATGCTCAGCCTCATTCATCAGATTTCAGCATTTCATCCAAGGCAAATAGCTTGGATTTGGACCAACACACCCTGCAAACACTTTCTCAAAATCTGAACCTCAAAGATCAAATGGAGCCTCAAAACACACCTGAAGCTACTACTGAAAATATCTTGGTGAATGTATCCAAGGTGGGCAACATTGAACCTCAGAAGCATAAAAAGCTAAACACAAGATTGAAAGGCCTAGAAACTTCACCACATAAAGGGATGTTGGATCAAATTCCTCAACTTATCAAAAAAAGAAAAGCTGGTTCACCCCAGTCATGCGTTGGTGGACCATCAACATCACTCTCAGGAGCAATTAGTGCGCGCTCTTACCTGGCAGAAACAATCCGTCGAGTTTTTCAATATCACAACATAATTCCCAAAGAACTTTGCAAAGACATTGAGGATTGGTTTTCAAAACTGAGGGATGATATCTGTGAAAAAGGTGTGGTTGATAATCCTGGATACCTGAGAGGGGGAAAAGAATATAACGCTGCCACTAGCGCCACTTCACAGGCCAAAGTGATAATCATGTTCTTCCTTAACTGCTTGAAGTTTCTTCACAAAGATCAGCACATGGGTATGCAAAACTGGGAGGAGGGGATATTACTTGATGGGTGGAATTTTGCACAAGTTCTTTTTGGTCAATGGAAGATGATAGATTGGGAAAATATAGAAAATGGACACCCATATGAACATGCTGATGATCTCCAGCCTGAGGTTCTTTTCAATTATTTGAAAGGTATACGTCAACACATGGTTTCACCAAAATGTTTCTGGAGTGTATGGAAGAGATGGTACAGGGACTCAAGATACCCCAACAAGAAGTTCATTGGAACAAAGGGTAACTTCATCAAGCAAATACACAATTTGAATTTCCATGACAGTCACAGTGCAAAACTGAAGTCAGATAAAAAGAACATCCAAAATATTAGGCCAATATGTGGTAGTACTCACCATGAGACTATACTTGGTGAACACATTCTGCAGTTTGATAAGCTCACAAAATTGAATCCAGGCATGATAGATTTGTCCAACCTAGCTCATTATGTTGGTAAATTTGAGCTGGACCTCTTGGAGCATCATGAGTCAGTTGCAGAATGGCTTGAGGGGCTGAGGACTTACCTTTTATCTCAGCTTCATAAGCAAGGCATCAAAAATGTACATACTGTGCAAGTCATCTCTAGTTATGTCACAGAAATGTACCACAAGGTAATCCCAATGTTTTTGGGGGTGATAAAGTTGCTTGAGGATTCAGATTCAACGCTCCCAGTTCAAGACAAAGATGTTACTATCTCAGATGGATGGAAATTCATGAGGCTTCATTTATATTGTTGGAGAACCATTGATTTGAGAATGGTGTTTGGATCTCAAAACGTGCACCCCGTTCCTGGGAATTATCGCTTCAAGGAACACTATGATCAATTCATAAGAATCATTGCATTGGGTAAAAAGAGACACATTCCTTTGGAGATTATCCACAGGTTTTACTACCTCAAAAATGCACCTGCTAATGAGGTTTTTGATTCAAAAACCATTGAGACTGAGCAGAACAAATTCCAGAAAAAGTTCAAGGAAATCTTTTTGAAGCTTCAAGAGAAGTATCTGATTAATCCTCAAAGTACATGAGTTTCTCAAGCCTTGAATATTTTGTAGCAAAACTAAAATTTCATGATTCAGTAAAAAAATGGTGAAAGTTCATTTTCAACTTTTTCTTGGTACTGTTCTGTTTCCTTTTTCTGTTTCCTTTTTCTGTTTCCTTTTTCTGTTTCCTTTTTCTGTTTTCTTTTTAGTGTTTTATGTTGTCCCCTGCTTGGGTATTGAGCTTGCTAGGGGATGCTTCTTTTGTTGGAGTTAGTACAATTGCTCTGTGGTCAGCAATTTCTTAGCAATCAACACATTTTGACAGGATATATGTATTGTTTGGTTTGTTCTGCCGTGCTATGTATTGACTCCTTGTTTGTAAGAAGGGGGAGACAAGAGCTATTCCAGATATTTATTGTACCCTTCATGTTCCTTGATTTAAAATTTCTCTGAATGGTTTGAAAGATGTGGGGGGTTGAATAGAGGCTCATATCATTAGACAGCTCAATATGCTGAAATCTTTGTCACTTGTCTTGTTGACATCATGTTGTGTTGTGGGCTGTTATCTTCTTTGAATTTAGCCAGAGTTGACCTGCATATCTCACATTGTCAATTTTTTTAAGTGAATCCAAATTATAGCCTACTGATAGATCATTTGACAAACTTGATATGAAGTATTCAAAAAGACAAATACAACATCTTCCAAATCCATGATTGTATGAAAGAATCACTTCTAGGGAGTTGTCAAGGTCTCAAACCCATTATTCTTGTAACCCCTCTCAAGATCAAGGTATTGCAAAAAACTGGGCCAAAGACCAAAGGATTATTTATACCTACTGCTACTTCTGTAAGGTACGCGTCTGACAAATCTAATGATTAACATGGCAATGGAATCAAATCAAGTGCTTCTCCCTGAAGCTCCTATCGCGGGTTAACAGATTGCTTCTTCTTACTCTTTTGAGCTGACTTGGGGTTGAATCACATGAGAGCCAGGTGAGCCCCAACACCTGCAAGGCCATGGAGAGCGCTCCATGCTTCTGATACAGTGGTCAGAAGATAAAGAATGACAGACTCTACATCTAGCAATAGTTCCAACATCAGTTTCAACTAAGTGATGCCATACATACTTCAGTGTACATCCTCTCTTGGTATTGACAACCCTTGATCAACACAAACATCACCTCTGTTGTACATAATTTGGGAGAATGTTGGATACCATTCATGGGTTGTTCTGATGGTTGATTGTTTGATCAAAGTCACTCTGGAGGGTTTGATTATAAGAACGGAGACAGTGATGCCATGTTGGTAGTTTCACATTGGAATGTGTTAAGTTCAGGAAATCATTTAGTGAAAGGTTATTCTTGGGTCTGAGGTTGAGATTACTGGGTGAGTTTTAGACAAAATTGAATGAATTCTTTTGAACCCTTTGTTGATCAGAAAAAGAAAGCTTAGCAATTGGGCAAGCTATCAGTTGGTCATCTCCAATATAAACAGTTCACATCTTGCACAAAATTGGTCTTTTCATGAATGCTAAGACACAAATGCTGAGGATAAGCTTGGTTTTGCAGTTGAAAACTGTACCAAGAGCTGATCTTGTAGACCACTGTCCATAGTCTTCCTGTGTGTAATGTTCACAACTTGAGCAATGCCAAAAAAAGTCTCAGTTCTTGAGTGATTTGACAAGGGATCTGCAACAGACATCCATGGACCAAGATCAGATTTTTTCAATATCTTAAAGAGCTATAATTTCCCTAAGTACCAGGTACTTGATGCTGCCTTTTTGGTTGAGATAAAGAGCTAGGTTTCTAGAAGATTTCTAGGTACTGTTTTCTCAACCTCCACATCATGACAGGGCATTATATTCATCAGTCTTTTGAACTTACTTATAGTTTTTTTGGGAGAGTTTGTCTGTGGTAGTTGCTGTTGTACATTTCAAAACTGCAACATACAATTTTTAGGCAAAGATTTACCAGGTACATTGGCGTGGCACATTTCTTGAACATGTGGTAATTCCATCAAAGGGTAGCAGGAGCATGGCTTTGCATATGGGACTATTGAGGGAAGAACTGACCCAGTGACATGTGTGCTCACTGCTGGATGAGTCCAAGACAGGGTCTAACAGGGTATCTTAAATCTGAATATGCCTGCATTTCAGATTCCAAGGAAAGAAAGAGATCCACAATTTGATAAATGTGTGTGCAACTTTGAATAATGTAGCTTAGATTTCTAGTGGAATCCAGCATCAAAGTCATACAAGGATTTTGTACAAATTTCATCAAGGCTCAGGCTGACTCTTGAGCCTTGTTACACAGCTGACAACAAGGATGTAGAATCCTTTAAGACTAGAGGCCGTGAAAGGACCATGAATCCATGATGGTCGGCAATCATGCGGCCTATTGAGCTCTTCTTGAGCCATCCCTTCCAGATGGTGTGATTTCAACCCATGCAGCCAGCGGCCCACCCCTTTTCCAACAGAGAAGAGACCTCAAGAAGACATATGCAATGGAAATATGTGTACATACCTAATTTGTATCATGTGATGAGGAGTGCCAAGAGGTGACAAGTCAGAGAAGATAAGAGCAGAACAAAAATCTACAATTGGACAACTCCATATGTATATAGATGATGTGACATGAGTAACGTACAACATGGATTTGAGTTCTGGGGGAAGGTCAACATACAAGATCTCATATTCTTGTGTAGGTCATTGAAATTCTCAACGGGAATTTCAACCAACACGACACCAAGAAGTTGATGAGATTGGTCAACCAGGGTTCTCATCCGCCGGCTGCAATCAATTCTTGCCTGCTTGGCATCCATCCAACGTTTCAGATGTGAAAATGCTTGAGGAAAGCCTTTTCTTTCCATAAATGAGCTAACTTAACAAAGTCCCTTGATGCTGACAGATGTCATTCAACAAGTTGAATCTGCATGTATCAGCATGAGGGACTTACTTTTAAAGTCATTTATGGGATACAAACATGAAATCTGGTTTTTTTCCTGATTCCCAGTTCAGACTGTTTGGCTGTAGTTCAGAAAGTCACCAAGATTCCCAGTTTCCAAACTACAGTCAAAAATATGACAGCGGCAAAAGCAATTTCTGATTATGTCAAAACAATGTACCATAAAGTGATTCCAGCATTCTGTGGAGTGCTGAGGTTGTTAGAATATCCACTGTCTCTGAACACCGTCCAAGAAAGAGATCTCACTATCTCAGATGGGTTGAAATTCATTATGAGCCATCTATATTGTTGGAGAGGTATTGATTTGAGGAACATACTTAGTTCCCAAGATGATTACTGTGCGCCAAGGGATCATTGGACAAAAGAAAGCTACACTCAATTCAGAGCAATAATGGAAATTAGGACAGCCCAATATTTTCCTTTTCATGTCATCCACAGGTTTTACTACCTCCAACATGCATCCCCTACTGATGCTTTTGATTCAGATACCATTAGGGCTGAGTGTATATATTTACAAAAAATGCTTAAGGAGGTGGTTTTAAAAGTACACAGGGAGTATACCATCAGATCTCAAGGTACCTCTGATTCTCAAGCCTCAATAATTCTTGGGAAAAACTAAAACTTTATGATCCTTGATCAAATAAGATGCTGCAAGATTACTAGCTGATCAAACTTGATACATTTCTTTTCTACAGTCTTTTTTGTCTTGTTTCCTGATCAGCTATTCTTTTCTGTTTATCATTGGTATAAAGTTTATATGTGTTTAGAAATGTCTTAGCAAGGCGCACACTTCTTGAGATTGTCAATATTTTTCAATCATTTTACCTTATTTGTTTTTGGATCCTGCCTCCTATCTTTCTGTCTATTGGAATACTTGAATAATTCTCAGCTGCTTTACCATCCTCAAAAAAAAAATAACCTTTGTATATGGCGCCACTTCACTCACTTTTCTTTCAGCGCCTAGGGTCCAAAGAGACCTTGGATGCTCAGTTCAAGACAAAAACAACACGAGAATATGTACGACCAGAGATCCCCGCTACATTTATCGAAACCACAAACCCGAGGAACACTCAATGGCTTCCTATTCATGGTGATTTGAAGTAGGTGCAAGTCGTCCTCGGGCATGATTTGGTGATCAGTAAAACTAGGGATAGCATGACTTGGTCAGCTCCCTTTCATTAAAGCCACTTTGCATTAGAAACGGAAGTTGAGGAAACCGTGGAATCTTCTCAGTAGAAAAAAACTCGGAAAAGCGGGATAATTCCGTTGTTTATAAAGAGAAGGAAGGCTACAAGCAGGATCTCATCTAAGGCGTGATAGAATAAACATAGGGTAATGGGCTCAAGGAAGACTCATATGCAACTCAACATCCTGATATCTCTTTATGTTAAGGGTTACTAGTCTGAATGGTTTCACAAGGCTTTATATACCAAGCTTATTGATTTTCAATGATTTCCTAAAGATAGATCAATTTGAACACGTGCTGTACAACGAGCCCCAAAAAGTACAATATTCCCCTCGTTATGATTATATGCAAACAATACTCCCAGGGAGACGAGGGAAACGGAATTGAAACCAGCGCACATAAAATATTTATCTAGAATGGAGGAGTTTCGCCACAGACTGGGCAAGAGAAGAAAGGAGTGTGTGATGCTAGTTCTGTAAGGCACGTTTCGTGAATGCGATGGGTGACATGGCAAGGAAATTGAACAAATCGTTGACCAGGCCTGAAGCTGTTATCACAGGTTGGACAAACCGCTCCGGCTTCTTCTGTTGAGTTGACTTGAGGTGGAACCAAATGAGAATTGTGAACCACGAGACGTACGAGACTGTAGAGAGCTGTCCATGCTTCTGATCCAGCGGTAGGAAGATGATGAATGATAGGTAGGTCTAATTTGAATAATTCGGAAATCGTTATAAGACTATCAAGTGTTCTACCGTTCGATTCGACTAAGTTATGCCATACTTCAGTATACATCTCCTCCCAGTTTTGTCGACCCTCGATGAACACGATCATCGCTTCTGTTGTGCATAGGTTCAGGATGTAACTAAATACGATTCGTGGATTGTTTTGAGGTATAGATGTTCGATCAAAGTCGTTTTGAAGGGTTTGAATAAGGGTCACAAGCTCAGAGTAGCTGATGTACTTTTGTTGAAGCTGTACCATTTTGTGTCGTGTATAGTCTGGTAGATTGCTGAAGTGAATAAGTTATTGGTGTAGGATTATGGTGGATTATTAGGTGAGTTGTAGGGAGCAGTGGGTGCATGATGAGACACAGTTGGGTCGAAGCCTTTTATTTGTAAGAAAGAAACAGCTTAGCAATTAGACAAATTATCAGCAGCTGATCTTTACCAATATCAACTGTTCACTTCTTTCGAAAGATTAGTATTTTCATGAATGTTGAAATCACAAAGGCTGAAGTATTACTCAGTTGAGGAATTATGAAACGTATCAGCATCTGAATTTCTTCTACCACAATCCAATTCATGCCTTTGTAAAATCTCCTCATTCTCATGAATGTCAAAGACATATTTGGTTCATGAGGACTCGGGAGAGGGATCAGGATTTTGATGATGCTTTAAAAGCTATTTGTGAGTGATTTTAGGCTCATCAGTTCTTTGGATCTCGTTATACAGCTTTTTCCAAATAGTTATGATGCCGTAGCTACGATTGTCATTGAGAATGAGTACAAGCATATTCGAGTTCAATCGGTGAAACGGTGAAGTAAGAAGAAGCAGACACATCGATTCTTGGAATTCAATATGACTGATGACTTCTGTGAGCCTACAAAGAAGCACTGCAATCATCTCGTTGGACTACTATATTTTTTAGAGCATGGTTTTGAGTATGGGAGTATCAAGGGATGAATGAAATGACCCGGTGTGTTAGATTGAGAGTCGGTTCGGGTAATGAGTGGTACTCTTACGGTCTGTTTGATGACAACTCTTCATCAGTTTCTCAACTCAACCAACAACTTCTCAAGACTTGCGTCATAGTTCCTTCCTCAAAGATGGCCAAGATATTCGAACTTGCTAAACAAAATCTAGGATTGTCAGTCAAGCTTGCTTTTACTCTGAAACTTGGATCACGATCATTAAAACTGACTCTGTCTTTGGTACAATTTCTTTAGGTCATCAGATCCAAAACTTAACTTTCGGTCTACAACTTTAACTCATTTGTATACATCTCCAAAAACTATTCCGATATCCGAAACTTCATATTGGTCAATATATTCAACGATCTTTGACTTCGCCTCGGATGTTCCGATCCTCATTTCTTCATCAGATATCCGCAAGGCCATTCGTGACCGACCTCGAAATGTAGCCAATTTGCTTCATGTCCTGATTCATAAGCTCGACGAACTTGTGCACTCACAGAATAATCGCCGAGATCTTGAAGAAAAAGACCGCGGAGAACGTGGTGCTGAAGATCCTAACGCTTCAGGTGCATTTACCAGTCAATGGAAAGGATTTAGCAAAAGAGTCCCTAGCTCACTTTACCAAGGCGCTGCTAATATTGTTGGCGTTGGAAGTAATGGCAATATACCTAAGGGACCAACCAGAGAAATACTTAACTGTGTCAGAGTCTTGACACGTATCTTGCCTTTCCTCATGGACCACACCCCTCTGATCGACCCCTCGATATCTTCCCCAATCAACGCTGCGGCTGAACTACGACTGGCTGGTCAACCTGAATGGAGCAAACCGCTTGATAAATCAGAATGGGTTTATCACTTATTTTGGGAAAGCCATTCGATCTCATCTGAGAAAGATGATGAGGAGCTCGCAAGTGCTACAGAACGGACGTTGACACCGGTCACGCCTCAGTTTGTGATCGATGAAGAAGAAGAAGAAGAAACCACGGAAACTAGTAATCTCAACTCTGATAGGCCGGATACCACTGATGGTAATCCATCATCTTCTCGCGTGTCTTCGAATCAGCAACCTCCGTTGTTTTCGATCTTGCTCGACACTATTGCCGATCTCCTATTTCTTCCTGGTCTATGTGTTCCTGCCTCAACAAACGGTATTGATGCGCGTTATCCAATCTGGACGGGCGGTATCGGATGTTCACAGCTACCTTTGGAACACCGACAAGCACATAATTCAGCGAAAGTGGAAGTTTTGCGACTCTTACTCGTCGCTCTTTCTCAGCCACTCTATCGTCCACCTCATCTTTACGGTAGCAGTACAACCGAATCAATTCCAGAAGCTGGCCACCCCCTCGCTTCAGTCCTACAATCCCCAAACCCGGCATTGACCTACTTCAGCACCAAGACTTCCAAACCTTTCCTGCTTTCCCTTCTATGTAGTCTTCTCAACACTTCACTCGCTCCGTCCAAGACACCTCTTAGGAATTCAGCAAACGCCCTTACGAATATCGCCACCGGGCTAGGTAAAATGGCGCAAGAGAAGATGGGGTTCTCATCTTCCATAAGTCCAACTTCAACAGCCAAGAATTCTCAGTTAGAGAACTCTCTTGCCCCTAATGGTCCTCGGCGTCCAAGTCTCACCACGGCACCTAGTAGCTCTAATTTGGGAGGGGCAAGTCAAGCGAGTTCATCTGAGGGCTTGGCCAGCTGGTGTGCTGAGCTCCTTTGCTTACTCATCCTTCCTGACTTACGGAACAAGACTTCTCCACCATCTTCGACGACATTTCAAAGCACGCCACTTCCCGCTCTCGACGCATCACAGCCTATGTCTACGGAATCTAAAAAAGTCACAGAGGCAAACGGGTTTCGACTCTATCTGTCCAAACTACATCGACCCAACGATCTCAATTTTCTCCTTGACCACCTTCTCGCCGTGATTACGAAGCCAATGGGTGTCACTTCACAACTGCTTCTTCCTGATGCTGTTTCCTCTACTGCTTCGGCCAGTTCACTTCTAGCACCATCAGGATGTGATCTTACTGAGGCAGTGATGATGCTCTTTGTGGCACTGGACTGCAATTCGCGTCTCTTACCGTATCTAACTAGTTCACGGAAGATTATTCAACTCGTCATTGCACTCGTCTTCATCTGTCTTGAGCAAAAAGATGCACCTAAACCCAAGATGGGTCTGGTTCGAGTTTGTGGCATTTTGTTACAAGTTCTTACAGCCAAAGAGTTAGGTGTACTAGTGAATGAAAAGCTTGAATTACCTGTAGGCATTCGAGCCCGGTACTCAGTACCCGGTTCATTAGCAGACTTTTTGATCGTCTCGATTTGCTCGATCATCTTCAGTACTAACAAGGAGGCGGCTGTAGAAGGAAGTGAAAATGGCTTTACAACTATCTATCCTTCTTTGGTTATCACGATTTCCAACATGAGTCCGTATATAAAAGGTCTAGGAAGTCTTGCCTCTGCTCGACTTGCTCAATTGCTTACTGTTTTCAGTGCGCCTCGATTCCTTTTACGCGAAGATGGAAATGTTAGATTGTTATATTACCTCCTAGAAGCTTTTAACAAGTAAACCACTCTTTCCTTTTGTCCCGCAAATTAAATATCTACAGATACTAACATACATTTTTTTCCATTAACAGTGTGATCAATTATCAAATGTCAGATAATCCGAATTTGATTTATGCATTGATTCGAGTACATCATCGATTTGATTATCTTGCAACTTTTACACTTCAAGATGGATTAAAAGAAATCCAACAACGTAACTTTATACGTAGATCATCTGAAATGTTAAATTCAACTGAATCGGCGAGATCTAGCTTAGGATCAGATCGGTCTAAAGGAAAAGGTAAGATGAGAGAAAGAGAAGGGAGTGTGGTTGAGGGGTCTATTAATGAAGATTGTGAAGAAGAACTGCATCAACCACCACCACCACCACAAGAGATGGTAGAGGAACGTGTGGGAGGAAGTGTGGAGATCACTGCTGCTAGTGTGGGACGAAATGGGTTTGTGCCTACTGAGACTTGGGTCACTTCTTGGAGAGATAGGTGAGAAAATTATTTTGGTCCGAGTGTGTTGGATAGCGGGATATATCATTGATGGGGGTTCCTTTCTGTTCATAGTTTACCACTTGATACGATTCAAATTATGATCACCGAGCTCAAACCAAAGTGTAAGCCGTTTCTCCTGTTGTTGAAGCGATTTCCATTAACTAATATCTAACAATTCTCTTCAATTCATTCTAGTATCTTCAATTACACCAAACACAGCAACAGAAAACACCTCAGCCCTCTTAAGTTCAGCAACCTTAGTAGGACATCTCCCACCACCGACAAAACCTAAATCCCGAAGTTTCAATCTATCAAGTTTAGGAGCATTAAGTTGGGTAGGAGGATTAGTATGGTCCTTAATCTTTTTGAAAGATTCGAATTCACAAGTAGGATATTTGAATGGGATTACCATTGAATTATTTGGGGTGAAACATTTGACGTCTAATGGAAGGAATGAAGGTCGATTGGCTATGATTTGGAAACCGTTTGTGAGAGGTGGGAGTCTGAGTGGAGACGGGATGTCTGAGTCTCAACCACCATCACAAACACCACAAACGCAAGCATCAATGGTTAGGTAGAAATTGGAAGTTTCTGTGGATGAAGAAGGGATAGTGGTTAAGATAGATTGTATTCAGTTGAATTGGTTTTAATTGGGATCTTAGTTGTAAAATGTAATTATTTATTTGACTTTATATTCATCAATTTGATTTGCAAGATTAGAAAAGAAATGATGTATTCGTGAGAAACTCGAATTAAGGAACATTTTCACAAACCGATTTCAAGTGGGATAAAAAGGCATGGCTTGATATATATATACTTCTTGATGATATTGTGAGTATATTGGATCCCATCTACCCAATTGTTGCAATCAAACCGGTTTTATTCCTTTTACATGAAACTTCGATCAGATATACAATCAATCATTGACAAGATGGTCAGCTTAGATTTCTAGCTGGTTGTACAAGCTGGTTTAGGGCTAAGTCCTGACTCTATCTACTGTACACTTGATACATCATGTTTTATTTCAGGAGATCTGTATGTGCTTTTAGATGAAGGTTTATGTTCCAATATCCCTCATGCTATCATCAATGATAGAACCCCCTCTTAAAACAGCTGTGTGTGTTACCTATACGACAAAGAATACGAGTGATTCATTGCAAAAAGGACACTCCCAGTTGAAGATGATGACGTTAGGGAGTGGTGGTGATTCTTTGGCTGTAAGCTCGTCTTTGTCGAAAGAGTTATTAAAAATATGTTTGATACATGTATGTAGGAGCACTTGATATACACACCTAAATCTAGTAGCTGATAAAATCTTGCTTAAGATATCTTTCTGCTCTATGGGTGTTTCTATCAGTATCGATCACAAAGTCTTCAGAGGAGAAGCGAACATTTCTTCAAAACCTCTCCTCTGTATCGCACTCTATGAAGTGATAAGAAAAGTAGCGTGAAATGAAGTGATTGAACACGAAGAAATGGAACCACACACAGATGACTTTGAGCTCCTTGGTGCCAGTTCTGGTCAACAGTTTCTGATAGGATTCAGATTCTGCGACCAAATACAGACTTGTGATGTTTGTTTTGGTCTCCTTAAAAAACATGGGATGAGAACTTCACTGACTTCTGTAGGTCATGTTCTTGGTCAACTTTAGAAGATAAGATGTGCATACTTTTTTTGCTACAGATTTACATAAATGCATTGGGAGGGTTTGTGGATTCTACTCCTCCAGTGTTTTTTTATGAAGTCGACAACAGACTCACCAAGCTCAGAGAATGTGAGTCTGATGAACTTTGGATTGGGTGGACTGTCAAACTGATGAAGTGTGATGAAGTGAGCTTGCCAGGTATGGACGCGTTCCAAGTACTTAGCTAAAATTGTATGCCCATTGCCGAGTCCCGACACGTCGTACACAAATTCTCGAACTTCACACTGAGTATGAACTCAATTTGAATTGAACAACTTATTTCTATTTCCAATCCAGAGCTTACATAGTCTAGGAATGAAGATTTGTTAAACAAACCATTAACTTCCGATACATACCAAGTTAACATTACCCTTTTGTCCATCGATCAACAGATGCAAATAAGGATGAATTCAATCTAACTCATTTTCCAACGTCATCCGACCAAGACTACGAACAAACCGACGAACCTACAGTAAAAAACAGGATGACTGAACTTCAAGCCGTTCCCAATTACTCTCTCGCACCTGCTTTCTTATGTCCATTCGGATGGCCCACCGATCCTACCTACCCAATTGATGTCGATCCAAGTATAACAAACACCGAAGGAGCCAGCTCGACAAACAAATCCGATTCCTGCACTCCTACGGCAAAGTTACTTCAAACTTGGGCAGATATCTTTGGGTTAAATCAGTCTGATGAAGATGAGAGTGAAATTACTCGAAATTATCTCGAAGCGTTATACCTACCCGATTCATATTCAGCAAATACTCAAGTACGTTTTTTTCTCCTTGCACTTATTTTTACAAAGAAAGTTGTTTATGAAAAGATTGAATTGATTGATTGTTGATTTAGTCACCTATGGTTACACTGGTTCAAAGGATCAAATCATTATCAACCGAATACACAGCTGAAGAATCAGTCGAATTTTTAGAATCATTTTTAATTTCAGAAGAACTTTTAGCCAAGAAATGGGATAAAAGTGTACCAGCCTATGTACATTATTTTTTACCAAATGATGAATCCACTCGATCTCAACAAGAAGAATCTTTACCGGAGATTGATGAAGAGGAAGAAAACGTTTTTCAGTTTAATGAACTTGATGTCATACGTGCTGTTGTTGCTTATCGTCATTATCAATCACCTAAACCTAATTCATCTGCTCCTGGTTCTCGAACTTCTCGATATACCGGCAAAGAGAACTTTACTAGAACTGAATCTACTAAACAACAAATTGAAACTTGGGCAGCTAGAGAGTAAGAGTTTTCGTCTCATCATTCTCTTCTTCACTATAATTCGACGCGTCTTGTAATCCCATACTGACTTACTCCCATCTGAATCTTTCACAGAGCTCAAATCCAAATTATTTTCCTACTAGAGATTATCGTGCTCACAAACCAATCATCCGACCAAGGTTCACAGATCCTAACGCACCACACGAAATTGCTCTCATCACCACGAAAACCTCATCGACAGGAGTCAACTAAACCAATTGATCAAATTGAAGCGGTATCTGATCTCGAACAATTACTCGAAGGTCTTATTGATCGATTAGCAATGTGGCAACTTTTATCGGAGTTCGGATCTTCAGAACTTACGAACCTTTTCAAGAGTTCTGATCCTTCTGTAGCTAAACCATCACATTCTGATCTGGATGAAGCCCAACGTTTTTGGACAGATGTGGTGGAAGAATAGTAAGTAAACGTTCTTGTACTTCCAGTGCTAATCATGATTACTAACCTACTCCTTTTTGACACAAACATCAGTTATACCCATCAAATCCCATTACTCAATTCATCATTCCGACCCAAACTATTCCCAACCTCGATCTACGAACCCACAGGTTCCTCACTTATCCCCACCCAATTCGATTCCTCCGCCAAACACCATCCCTTATCATCCATCAGCCGCACCCCGAACCTCAAAGAACTAGACCGACAACAAGGCATCCGAGAGGCCGCCCTCGCTGCCAAACTTTCAACTCTTAGTCCTACACTTCACGAAAACCCTCAGAAAAAGAAACGACAAAGGTTGATGAAAAGTGCTTCGATGAGCGAATCACAGTTGGCTTTGAGTCATCTGAACACGAACCGCTTGGGCATTAACTCTAGGTCGCTTTTCAGTCGACGAGAGGTTAGCATGACTCATCTGCCTTTTAAAAGTAAACCTAGGGATGCGTTACATCGAAGGAATTTGTCTACTGTTTCTGGGATTGGGATTGGAAAGAGAGGGATTTGGAATCAAAAAGATCATAGGAAACAGTCTTTACCTAAAAGTAAGTTGAAAACCTCAATTCTTAAGGTAACTTGTGATGGGATTAGGTTCAGGAGAAGTTTTTTTCTGATTTGTGTGAGGCGTTTTGGAACACAGAAATCGATTCTAACTTGGATTCTCGCACTCAACTTCTTGCAACTCCAAGTAAATCGATCAAAACAAGACGTAAGTCTTCCAAACTGATCTTCTTTTTTTATCTTCCTTATGATACCAAAACGGATGGAGTCTCTTACTTTTGATGTCCGATTCTTTGGTGTATGTAGAGTTTCCTGAGACTAGAATCCTTGTGCCTGATACACCTCATCATCGTAGAGAACTTGTACCTGATACACCTACTTGAAAAAGTTTCACTCTTTCTCTTTTTCTGTTTGGGTGCTGTAGACTGAGTAAGATGGTTTATGGACTTTGGAAAGTATGAAAGTTGAGCGATGGACGACTTTGATGCATTTTAGGGTTTTTTTGTTTTTTTTTCAACTTGTATTTTTGGGTGTAATGATTATGGGTTGAAAGAGTTTATTATCTTTTGATTGAGTTTTGAGTTTTCAAAATTGGATACTTGGAATGAATTGAATGTCGTTTTTGATGCAAGTCATCGATTGGTTGGGTTACTTGTTAAGATGTTTAGGCTTAAAGGTATAAGCAAATGTTGAAGGGATTCTGAACCATGAAGATGATGTCTGCATCTTGGTCAACTGTCAAGGATCAGAACGTTAACCTATGTGGAGCTTGATTTGGTCTTGGCGAAAAGAAGTAGCTTCAAGGGTTATCAAAGTCCTCAGAGATGTATGTGAACGTGTGAAGTCGTTGTATAGTATGTAAATGAAAGATGTACGTTGTGGAATTAGGATTTGCACCGCTATAAAAGTTGTTGGTCTGGGTTTGGTTCATGCAACTTTGGAATTAGGATTTGCACCGCTATAAAAGTTGTCGGTCTGGGTTTGGTTCATGCAACTTAAC
Organism: Melampsora abietis-canadensis; assembly: GCA_002157025.1. NCBI lineage: Eukaryota > Fungi > Basidiomycota > Pucciniomycetes > Pucciniales > Melampsoraceae > Melampsora > Melampsora abietis-canadensis. The sequence continues at coordinate 892 of KZ122192.1, read as the reverse complement.
TGTGCATCTGGGTTGGTTATCTCTTTCGAAAACTGATCGAGGAAGAGCTTCATACAAGACAAAAAGGAAAGGGGAAGGATCTGGCGAGACCTTACATCGAAACCGACCGGAGCATCGCTTCTGACAACGAAGAGAGGCTCTTCGGTCAGATTTAAAGGCCGAGCGCGATATTCAGGTGGAGTGAGCCATAATAGCGAGAAGGCGACCTAGAAGTGCGAGAGGCAGAGACTCATTGTCATTCTCTACCTATCACAAGCCTAGAAACAGAAGAACACGATAACAATGCGTTGTATTGCCACAGATCCGCAATGAACAAGATGAAGCAATTGAGACGCGAAACCAAGAAGACTAACAAGTGCACAAGAAGGGGGCCACAAGGTAGGGATACCAGACGGAAGATTGAAACAAGAAAACGGGCTGAGGGAAATAGTGAGCAACAGAGAACATGGACAACAATTTGCGAAAAATTTGGAGTTTAGATGACGCAGGTGCGAGATGATGAGGGGTGCTGATATCAAACCGAGAAGGCCGTGTCTGTTTCCACTGAGAGGATCAAGGAGATGGCCAACAGCCTGACCGAGGCCTTCAAGGAGCATACCAACGCCACGTAAAAGCTCTCGGAGCCCATGCAAGACAGGCGCAAGGAGATCAAAGATGGCGAGGAGTAATTGGCTATGGAAACCAAGTGGGGCAAAGAAGCCGAAGAAGCCGTCATGGCCATCATGGCCGCCGGGAAGTTGGGGTGGTAGGCCGTCGTTGTCAATTGGGATCTCAGAGCCGTGTCCAGATGGGTCAGAGCCAAAAGGTGAATGTGGGGCTCCGAGGAATACTAGTGGGCCAAGATCACCAGGGATTCCGCCGAATCCACCGTGGTTGACCCTCCGAATCCACC
>KZ122189.1:665-12693 GCA_002157025.1 Melampsora abietis-canadensis | reverse complement strand
CACGGCTGTACATGGCTCAAAACTGATACCTCAAACACTACCCTAAACAATCTGTGCGACCCTCCGTACGTCACAATTTATGGCACACGGCTCGGGATGCTCTAAGTTTTTTTGGTTGTGGCAACGTCACAACAGCTCCTTCAAACCCATTCTCGTTACCTGAAGCTCGTCGCCACCGTAATCTACGATGAGAATTCACATGAAACTCACTGCTCAGCCTCAAAGCAGTGACCTCCAAAGCCCCGATGAATCATCTTGAGGTCGAAAGATATTTATTTGCCTTTGCCACCCACTTTCTTGACAATAACTCCTGAAACCAGTATAAAATTCCATTGCAAAATAACCGTTGATACACGGAAAGAATTTAATACATTTTTGCAACAAAAAAATCCTACATGTATAAATCGATAAATCTAAAAGAAACAACCAAAAAAGATTAAACATTGATTTGAAAGGGAAAAAGTGGAAATAAGGAGATCCGCAAGACTTGCTGATCGATTCATTTACGAGATTTTCCAATAGTTAAATAAGTTTCGTCGTCATCAACTTTAGTCAAAGGGCTAGAAGCCAGGGTTGGCGGTTCTGGTAATGTAGTCACTGATATACTACGATCAGGAGTATGAGGATCCACGAGTTGAGAGATGATTCCTCTAATCAATGACGGCATCTTTTCAGGTGCATGAACAAAACAATGCATTAACATTGCCGTACCTGCGCTACCAAGCGCTATTTCTCCAAAAGGTATACTCTTGACTAGGTTTCTCGACTTGAGTACACCCCAAGCTGAACTGAGGGCCTTAGGAGCACAATACAGTGCTGTCGAAAACATACATTCGGGGTTGAGGAATCGTGCAAGGGAAGATTACCAACGTCAGCGAGCTTCTTTACGATTTGGTTTGGAGGAATGAGCTTGAAGACACTCACCCAGTTCACCACGTCTACGAGGATCTTCCCAAAGCAAAGCCAATGAAGTAGCAAAACCAGCAATAGCGAAATTAGTTGAACCTCTGATATGCCAACCTTTCCATTCATGCAATCTTGAAGGAATGCAAAGGGAATGTAATATGATAACCACAAAGCTACCAAGGAAAAGGGCTGATGAAATTGATTTCTTGGCGAGCGAGTAAAGGAATCGGATAGGGCTGTATAGATAAAAATCAAAAGATGGAAATGGTGAAGAGTTGAGAAAATCAGGATTCACAACATAGATGGTCATCTCGATATATGAGAGATGAGACAAACTAAACAAAGGAGAAAGCGTACGATTTGATCACTACTTTACTTCTGAACAGAAGCGCTGGTATAAGATGTAGGATTGCATATGTAGGTAACATAGATTTGAATGCGACACCAGCTCGGATCAAGTTGCTTTGGAAGCAATTATCGTGTAGTGGGTGATTGAGATGACAAGGCGCAAATGGCTCTTTATACGGATAAGGAAGACTGAGCCAAGCTTCAAGTCGACGCTCATTACCCAAGCTACGTGGAGAACTTCTTTCAACCACTTTTTTGATCATGGACATATCCTTGAGCGATCCCCGATTGTGATGTCCATGAAGATAAAGGAATTGAGCATCGAGTCTTCCCACACGTCGGATCCAATGCCAATACCATGCTGGTAGCGTTTCTGGAGCCATCACAAACGCTGACATGATCTGTGCATTTGAAACCGCAAAGAGAAGCAGATCACCGTATACAAAGTTTTTGATCAATGGTCGATGTTTTGCTAGCGTGTAGAGTCCCCTTCGGCAAAACAGTGTCCAAGGATCAAAGGAGTGATAATAAGCAACGATTTGTGCAGCATACAATGAGTCGGACTCACCGGCACAACACATTGGGGGCCAGGTTGAGACGTTCCTCCTTTGTTTGGGCCAGGAGTGCTAGTCCAGAGACACCTCCAGCAATGGAGGCAGCCCACGTGGATAAGAAATCCAGCAATTTATGTACGGTAGGATTATCTTTGTTGAAAATATGCTTGGAGTCATCAATTCCTGGCGTTCGAGCTTCTGCACGCGGCTTATGAGCGAGCTTGAGAAGTGTGGTATAGGTTAAAGTCCATAGAGCTGAATACGACGCCAAAAAGGTGGCCAATCGAAGTGTGGTTGCTTTCACAAATTCAGACGTGATCACCCGTAGCAATGGCCTTTTTTCGCTGAGCAATATCAAGACACAGGTATCAGGAAGCAGTTGACACGTGCGCCATAATGACGAGGGCACGCACAAGTCTTCCGAACACGTACCCTCTTTTTGCGGCACGATTTTTTCTCAAAAGTGCAAATGCCAATGAGCCACTGCTAATCACCCCCTGGACAGAGAAGAAGACAACTAAATGAAAAAAGCTGATGTCAGAATAGATCTTCCACACAATTGGAGAAAATATGATCAAACGGGCTGGCAAGTTATGGTTTCCAAAGACAAATGGTATTAGTTCATAGAGAAAAGTGACCTACATATCCATTTTTTGATCGCAATTTCCAAGATCTGTTGCGTAGAATGTCCAGGGGTAGCATTACCAATGAAAGAGGTGCGTCTCTTGGGCAAACCAATCTTCCGAAGTTGGCTTGCTGAGGCGAGATTCCGTTGAAGTCTATCGAGGGCTTGTTGAGATGCTGAACGTATTGAGATAGATAAATTCGAAGGAAGTGGTGACCCGAGATTTGGTTTACAATTCATCTTAGGGCTTTTGTCATGAGTCAGCGGTGGTTCGGTTGTCGTAGTTTGATCGATATCAGTCTCTCTAGACATGATACGCTTTGAGAAGTATTGAAGGTGATGTCTGATGATGTCTACAGTCTGATGATGTCTGGTGAGGTCTACTGTCTATTGGACTTCCAAGTGTAAAATTACACCCAGGGGCCAGGGCCTCATTGATGTTGAAAGCTCGGGACCGACGGTACATATCGATGTATATTTGTTCAGTTTGGTTGGAGCTCATGACTCCATGAGACAAACAAACTTTGACCGTTATCGTTTATTACCTTCATTCGTTCATCACCAAATTGACCTGCAAATCTTTATTTGTCAATCGCTACCTATGACAATTCAAGACAAATACTCAAAGGCTAACTCTCGCCGTTATCGAGCTACACATGGAGGAATTCAATCAAATCGTGCAAAAAATCAAGCTGCATCATCTAATGCAGTCTCCAATGACACTGAGAAATTTCCTACGCTCAGAAAGGATGACGAAATCAAATCGGATGATGATAAGAATCAGGAAATAAAATCAGAAGAAGAAGAGGAAGACCAAAGCTACGCTCGTCGTCGGATTGATACAAATTTCGATAGATATCATGAACCGGAACCTGAGCCAGATGCAGGTTCTGTCCAAGACCTTCACAATCTCTATCTGTGTGATCTGTTTTCTAATCAAGTAAACCTTGTTTAGAGCCCGAACCTGAGGTCGATTTGAGTGAATTTCTCAAGAAACAAGCTGCTTCTTTGACCACAGCACCCATTCCATCGGCACCTGAAGAAGATGATGACGATGTGGATCATGCCTTCTCTCACCTCTTCCTCCAACCTAGAAAGACTCAAAATCTTCGACAAATGTCAGCAGAGGAAGCTTCGGAACTTTCTCGACTTGACGACGAACGTAAGAAGGCGGATGCTAATCGAGGTGTGCTGCAATTGATCGTAAATTCAGGTCTTCAACGTCCCCTTGTTAACTTTAGTTCAAACAAACATCACAGAATTACGTGCGCGTTTCTCGGGTAAAGATGTCAAAGCTCGACCAAAAGCATCAGCCAGGAGGTTAGTCACTGCCAAAAACCAACAAGGAGGCACCGCTACGTCTGTATCGAAAGACCCTAGTGAGAGTGATCGAGCAAGTGCACTTATTGGGCCATGTGAGTAATGCAACTGTCCTGCACTCGATCTTGAAGTCCGGCTAATGTTTTATTTGTTAAAATCAGTGGATGACGAAGCGTTCCTGGACGAAGTTTTGGGCGACTCGTCGGGGACCTATGGGAACATTCGACGAAAGAAATGAAGAATACTCATAAATCCCAAGTCAGACAGAATTAGGCTGGATAGGCGTAATGAACTACATCCTCGAACTCAGAGGAACAGATCCATTACATCGTGTCATAATGTGGAAGATCTTTGTGAGGTCCGCTACGAGTTCTTTAAGACCCTTTTCCTTCCTCACGGGAAAGATACATTCTCACCTTCTTCATTCCTAACCAGGACCATTTCGCTGCAATATATGTACCGTATGGCCATAACTTAGCATCAAAAGTTTCTTCGACTGTCTGATTGTATCCCCAATGTAAAGCAAACACCAACATGGTACTCACTTCCAAAGCACCTGATGACTGCCATCTCAGTAGGATCCGGTGCTCCCATTCAACAAGGGATGCACGTTTATCTTGAGTGTTATAACGGAAAGATTGGCATAATATGACAATGCATCAAACTTGCCAAATTGAATACATGGCTATAATGCATAGATAAATTTGTGCCCCAAATTATGCATCTGAACATGCTTGACTGCACGCGTCCCCATACCTAGGATGCATAATTATTGGGTTCAGGACAAAACCCAGCACCACCACTGCAGAACTTGAACATGAGCCACTTGGAGGGGGCTGTTCATACTCAGATAGAATCTGCATTGGACAAACCCAAGCAGTGGGGCCAATGCTTTCATTAGGGCCAAAAGAGGCCAAGATAGAGTCTTCCATCAAAGCCTTCAATGCAGCCAAAGGTTACCTCCATGCAAACAACTTTCAATTTTTTGATCCCTGGCATCCTTGCTGACAGTGTGGTCATTGCTACACTCCATACATATGTGGTTGCTGATAGGGCTTGAATGGCTACACATCAGATCACGGAGAACAGTTTGCCAAGTGTTGACAATTGCTGGCCTTAGTATTTCAGTGATTCACAGCCTACGGTATTTTGGACCCATGATGACAGAGGTATCAATGCTGGATATCATACCAGTATACAAGCCAACTGTACTGTCAACCCTTTGTTTTACACCCTTCCTATTTCACAAACTACTTGTCAAGCCAAGGAGATATCATGTAACCCAACATGCATGGGCACGGACATAGATCGGATTATACAAAAAGACATAAGCGACCTCATTCAAGTGCATGAGGATAAGTTACGATTTGTTCCAATTCCTGAATCGCATCCCTCGGTTCCCGATATCGGATAAATAAGCCTTGTAAGCCAGCCATACTGAACGAACCACCGTTCTTAAAGATATTCATCAGCCTATCTTCCATTTCCTGTTGAATTCCACCACTAGTATCCTCATAGAACTTCACAAAGAGTTCCATGGCTTGAGGAAGTGTGGCATTACCAACCAAGACAGAGAGGTCGATCCGACCTGGGCGGATGAGGGCTGGATCGAGTTTGCCAACGTGATTGGTAGTCATGAAGATTAGCCGTTGAGATGTTGAAGAAGTGACTCCATCGATTGCATTCAATAAACCTGAAAAGGTCACGTTGACCTTCATCCTGTTTTACCCGGGATGAACACAGATAGAATCAAAGAGTAATCGCTGGAAGTGGAATTATTCACTTGGACAACTCACTGTTCGGTACCGTTACGTCCAAGAAATGCTGCATCCACGTCCTCTAACAATACCACACTACGCTCAGGCACGTTAGTCAATAGATGATTGAGTTTATCATCACTCAAGCCACGTTCGGAGAGGTTAAGGACACAAATGTGATAGTTGAGATATCCAGCAAGCGCAAATATGAATGAGGATTTGCCTGAGCCAGGTGGGCCGTGAAGTAGGTATCCACGCCGATATGGTATACCTGTTACCATAGCCAGTTTTAGCTCAAACAACCTGTCTGACAGTCACGCACTGATAAGGAGTGTAATATGGCTTACCTCGCTCAGCATACCATTTGGCTCGGCCCATGAAATCCTCAATATCACGCACAAGGTTTTCTTTCACACCCTGATCAAGCACAACACTAGTTATGGGTCTCTTGGTTCTAGGCTGTCCAAATGGTTTCCATTCAGCGCCCCAAGCTGTATAAATCACAATCCTACCCTCTTCAGTCTTCATTGAAACTGTTTTAGCTTCTGATAAAAGTTCAACGAGTAGATGTCGATCCCGCGCGAGTGTAGTGAGCATGAGTGTCTCCCAAGGTGTACCGGAATTCAGATCGATTAGTTTTCCATCGCGTTCCCGTTTGACCTGAGATTCGTGAGCGACGAGAGGTGAATTGGTATGTGAGAGAGAAGAGAATGGGAAGGTAAAGGTGGATGATTGGGACTCGGTCCCACCTGGAACCAGGCTCGCTGGAATTTGAAGTAATGGTTCCCAGGCCCGGGTACTAGTGAAAAAGTAACTTGGTGCGACCCATCCGGGGTCTGTCGATAGCTTGTCTCTGCCGCGAGCTGATTGGTGGATGATTTAGAACGGGCTTGTTGAGACATCCAGTTGAGGAACCAAAGATAAGATCTATCTTTTGAGGAAATTTCAAGAGTCACGAGTAATCTGCGTTGTGCCAAGGTTGCTAGCAGGGTAGAAGTGCGTTTAAGAGCTGTAAGGCCAACACCGAGACCCTGTAGCAAAGAGACGTGACATATGTGGGCACTTCGAAAGAATACCGATTGTAGTAGAATGAAGGCGGACCATGAGACCGAATCCAGCGGAGAAATACGGGCTGATTGGGATAAAGATGCTCATCAGAATCTGACAAGACTGTTATGAACAAGTAAGGGACTTACTTTTGTGAAAACATGCTATCAAAGCTAAATGATGAATTAACTTGAGTACCATCTTGAGTTAGAAGACTTGTTTTGATAGAATCCATTTCTTTTTGTCTTCCTCAGCAGAATTTCGATCGATTGATCGAACAATCCGTGGACAGTCGACTGCATTTACATATTGTACATCGGGGCCTTACCAGTGCACGGTACTGTGTATAGTACCGGATACCCCAATTGTTCCAAATACGAGGCAATGCGTCATAGGATTGACGGTTGGACCTGGTTGGATGGAACGCACAAACAACACAAGATGGAGCGAATGTCTCGACTCTTGTCGACCACATCCGGCACTGATAAATGTTTAATGTTAATTCAATACTCGGCTCTCCTCTTAAGCAAGATCGATCATCGAACCTCAAAGCTTGCTACCAGCTCCAAAGCTCTGCCTCAGCGCTTCGGTGCACTGAGTGGACTGATTTCAGAGGCAAGAACAACGTAAGAGTCAAATGAATGAGAAGCGAGATACGCGGGCGAGTGATTGTGACTAAACCTCATGTTGTTTTACATTCAGTATCCGGCTCTTGGACCTTGTCGCAGTGGTCCAATGGTGGAGATCTTTGAAAGGATCACGCGGATCGGTCCTGTCTCAAATCCTGGATATCGAGCGCTTGGAAGTGCTCTCGATGCTGGTCTACTACCCAGTTGAGTACCTGATGCAATGATGCAACTCATGTATTCCCAAGCTATGAGGAAAGCTGAGATCGGAATTATTTGCTCCTGTAGTTGGAACACATTTACTTCCTCACAGCCAAACACGTTTTACCGTTCTCAGCCCGGACAGCATCAAAGGCTTCTTTGTACTCGTGTAGAGCTTGGGCTACCTATACTTTTTTGCACCTTTCGTATCTCTGGCGTTGCATCCAGCAATTAAATCAGGAAGAAGACCAATATACGAAACAAGATGTCGAAAAAAAGGACAGAAAGAAATATGCTGAACAAAGAGCAGCATTGATGAATGGAGTGATGATCAATCTGGCATATGCTCCATTAACGTTGCATTGGTATGATTCTGTTCTGGGTTTCTCTCATGAGTTTGTTGACTGACATTTTTGAGTTTTCCTGTTGTTTCATCTTGCAGGTCACTAAGTCAAGGCTTATACAAGTCAGAGTCTATCACGGCACTATGTGGCATCATTGCCGCAATCGGTCAGTTAAGGGCAGCATGGAAAGCCTCTGGGTGAACAGGATGGTTTGATGTCATTCCCGTTTTTCATCTGGATTCGCGGATTGCATCTATTACCTGGTTCCTTCCGCCCCGATGAATGATGAAAGCAGCTTCACAGTCTAGGTGTATTCAGTATTTTGTAGCATGATAGGAGATGTGGTATTGTTGAAGCTAGTCTGTAAGATATTCAAACAAGTATGTAAATAGCTATCCTGCAAAAATTCTGAAATGGCTTTACATGATCTTGAAATCAGAACCGGTAGAACCGCACAGTGAATATGTAGTTGGATATTTGAAGATTACAGTTGTCTGATAGGTTTGATGACTCTTCATCCTTGAAGTATCAATCTTGAAAGAATACCTGATATCATGACGCTCTTCATGTGAGGCACTACACAGGTGAATTTGTGCTCCAATGTGCAACACACAGATTTGCCATCCAAAATCCAACCCATGAGACACTGCGGCTTAAAGAGGTTGTGTTCCATGAAGTAGTGTGCTTTTGTGATTGGTTATGCTCATCCAGATTTTCCTGGAACTGAGGTACATTCTTGGCCAGTTGGCGGACAGGATTCAGTGTACATACAAGAATCCCACAGACCAAATAAGCTGTATAGATGAAGAGATTGAACAGCACTTTGCATTGTTGTGTTTATTAAGGTTATGAACAAAGTGAAAGCTTATGATGCAGTGCACACTGGCATCAGTGTTCTTTGGTACTTCTTTGAAGCTAAAGTGAGATATACTGCGTCTCATGGGACACTCAGAGCGTCGCTCGAATTTCTGCTTGACTCTGCTCGGCCCGATTTCACTCGAAAATTTCATCTTCCTTCATATGTTCTTGAAGTAGAACTTTTCAAACAAAGCTTACGCCAAATTGCTTGTTTTCCTCGGAAACATGCCCAGACTGTCCAAACTTCCAAAGAGGTCGCAAGCAGCGTGGTACTTGGTTTAAAGTTTGGAGCGACTGGCGGCAGCTGGCGGTCCATACAATGTTGCTCCGTTCGAGGGAGCGACCCGGTTAAAGCTCTGGTACCGCCACCGGTCCAGCTTTGAGCTTGTGAAATTTGAATCACGTTGGACTGACGTCAGTTGCTTCGGCCTTTGCCCAAGTTCCTAAATTCTAATCCACTTCACCGTTTACCAATCCTTCTCCACTGGGAAGCTACGATATCGTTCTATGGCATCCGATAACCTCGACCTCAAAGAGTTGATCGAGGACCAATCGGGAGAATTTTCGAGAAAAGATGTGCGTCAGCAGGAATATGTGATTGTTTCTTATACATACTTGCAAATCATCTCTTAACCTTTTGGGCTTGTTACTTCACTTGAAGCTACTCCATCAACCGAATGTATGCTTAGATTTATCCGGAATAAGCCCTCAGCCGACTCCAGAGACCGTGAAAGCCCTTGAGCGGCTTTCGAGGTTACCCCAGACTCCTGTGGATTTGACGTATGTCAACTTCAAGGCATGCTTTTTATGAAGGGTTTATGTGTGGAAAAGCTCGTTCAACCCTTGTTTTTCAAATCCCATGCATTTTGGTGATCCGCATTGTTCATCACAGGATGAGGCCACGAGGACGAGTCGCCGCTGTTTTAGTGTTACTTCATGTCAATTCCGTGGGCGGGTTGTCAGTAACGTTGACCACTCGGTCTAGCCGCCTAAGGTCGCATCCAGGTCAGGAAATCATCTCTACATCAAGAATTTGAATGATTTGAATTGAGCCTTACATTTTTTTTCCATTTTCTATGCTCAGGCGATACGGCTTTACCAGGTGATTGCTTTGATCCCCTACTTTTCCAACTCAAGCCACCTGAAATGAATCTACGGAAAAGACTCACACTTAAAGCAAATCTTGCCACAGGTGGTCGGATAGAAGATTCGGACGAATCTATCGTAGCTACTGCTGTAAGTACAAAAGTCAAATATCTGTTTCACATCAGACCTTTGTATCCATACCCATGATGCCGCAGGTGGAGCTAATCTAGGCGTTGTACGGAAGCTTCGAGAGTCTCACGAGGAGATAGGCTTGCCTTTGAACAACATGAAGCAATACGGATTTTTGGGTGTCCTTGACCCTTTCGTTTCACGGAATCTCCTCATTGTGTACCCAGTCCTTTACGTACTCCTTATCCCGGCACCCGATTTCTTACTAGGATTGGATGCCAACGAGGATGAAGTTGCTGAAATCTTTCATTGGCCATTCAAGGATATGACGCGATTGAACCCAAACAATCAACCTGATCCTGTAACCCGTGATCTGGTGTACACTTACCGGGACGTGCCGTGGATGAACTCGAAGCTTTACAGGTGGCATTCGTTCTACCATGACTCAATGCCATCACCTATCACCGGACTCACTGCGGATATCTTGATTGCTGTAGCGATGTTAGCCTTTGATATTAACGCTCAGTCATGCGGAGCTACAAAGGCATCGACACAACAAGATTGGTCGGTACTGGTGTCATGGGCGCTGGCTGATGTGGGCGGAGGTCCAGGAGATGAGCATAGTCTGATTCGGCGTCCTTCCGCGCCAAAAACTTGAATGTTATTGAAGCTCTCTATCTACGTATTTACAATCATATCGTGCCTAACTTTGGTCATTCCTTGCTGAAAGCTGTGGACCATTATCCACGCTGCATCTTGCAATTTTAGTAAGTACAGTCTTGACTCTCAAATTTAATTTCAAAAGTCAGGTTAATTCTACCTACTAACTTTTTCAATCAATGATGACCGTACAAGACAAATAATTCCAAATCACTAGCGTAAGATGAATACTCCAATGTAATAAGATATATCTGGGGCATTTCAAATCTAGATGGCGATAGTCCACACACCAACAACCCAGCACATAACTCCACTTGGCAATAGACTCCCTCCTTGTCAGCCATGAGGAGTATTTTGCATTCCCATTGTCAGAACAACAACTTTAGGGTAAAAGGACCCACGGAGCAATGACAACAAAGCCCAAAGGATCCAGACCCTATTGTCAAGAACTGATGCTAATTCAAGTCAGGGTGCATCTCTTGCTGGTGTCAGCGGACCAGATCTGAAACCTTATGACCGCACACTAAACCCTTGACGTACTAGGTAAGCAAGATGTATGCATGTCAATATACAAAGCCACTATGTTTCCCATCTAGGAGAAAAGGACCATCTTATCACAAACCATCACTTTGAACCTTTAGAAAATGAATTCTATAACTTTTACCAAAACCAGCCAATTACTTATAATTCAGATTATCTCAATTCCTTGATGTCATCTTTATCATATGTCCTTTTATCAGTTTTGTTACTGTTATTGCTTATTGTTTCTGTAAAGGAACTTTGTATCAAAATAAGACTAGATGTTCAAGTAGCTATCATAACCAAATATTGAAGATATTTCATAGACCTTACATTGATAGTTCTTTTATCAATATAAGTAGAAATTAGATTAACCTGGAATAGACGTACAACTGTACTCATTTGTAGAAGACCTCTAGTACATCTAGTGAGTACAGAATCTGATAAGATCATATGAGAAAAGTTATTACTAACTGCTATCTCTATCACCCAGGATCAAGTTTATCTTAATAGAAGAAACTTCTATTATAACAAAGCCTCAACACTTTCTCATATTGTGAGTTCATTCAGTATTAAGCTTCTATCAGTCAGAACTTTCAGAGCTCAAGCTGACACTCCTCCTTCCACCCTTGTGCCATCATTTTGACTGAGCAACAGAAGATGTAGTTAAATCCCAGTAAACCCCATTCCTGATGGAGAACTTGAGTGGCATGTCTCAGTCAAGACAGGCCATTGGAATGAATCAACCAAATAAATCCTTTGAAATGAGTGGAGGGATTTGTAGGTCTGAAATCCCACATCATATGCTAGGGAAGTTTGAATTTCATTTAGAAACTCCACTAAAAACTTGGCACTAATTTATACCATAAGTGAATGTTGCATTTGTTACAAATTAATGAGAAACTCCTAGTACCTACTCCCACCAGAAAGGCTGTCCAAGCCTATCATGAGTTGATGCCATTGTTGTCATCCAGTATCTGGTATTCCATCTTCCCTCAGTCCTTATCCACACTTGCCTTAGTATTTGCCTGGGTTGAACATCATCCTT
>KZ122183.1:1908-14680 GCA_002157025.1 Melampsora abietis-canadensis | reverse complement strand
TAACATTAAGCTACCAGATATGTTCTGGGCAGATGCTCTGGAATATGCAACAGAAACCTTGAACAACATGCCAACTAGGACAAGCGACAAATTTCAAACTCCAATTTCACTACTGGGTATTTTTCAATGTCAAGAACACACATTCCATGCTTTTGGATGTCAGGTGTGGTATCACGTTATAAAACCAAATTCAAAGCTTAAACCTAGAGCTCAACCGGCTAATTTTCTTTTGTATTTAATCAATAACAAAGGAGCTATAGTTTGGGATACAGAAAAGAAGTCTGATTTGAAAGCCACTTCTTTAGTGTTTCTTGATAAGGTGTTTCTAGGATTAAAAACTCAAACACCAATAACGCCATTGGAAGAAAAATTGCTTCCTTGGCCATATTTAGATGAAGAATCAAAATCACCTGATGTTATTCAACAGCAATCATCAGATAATGATCCTCCACCTTCTACACAATCATACTCTTGGCCAGTTTGTGCAAGACAACAGCCTGTGCAATACGGGGAGTATGTCAGAGCTTCCTATATTGAATCAGAAAAGGAACCGGCGACTTACAAACAAGCTAAGAGGTTGGCTAACTGGGATCTTTGGAAGGTAGCAGCTGAAGCTGAAATGTGTTTGTTGGTAGGAAAAGAGACATGAAAACTAGTCCCTTGTCCAGCTCAAAGAAAAATCATGGAATTTACTGGATTTTTAAGACTAAAAGAAATGTTGATATGTCCATAGACAAACTTGAGGCAAGATTAGTAGGTTTAGGTTTTTCACAAATAAAAGGAATTGATTTATTGGAGGTATTCTCATCAACTAGTTGCCAAGAATCACTAAGATTGTTTTTGACATTAATGGCAAGGAATGGATGGAAAGGAAGCTCAATCAATATCAAAACAGATTTCTTAAATGGAGATCTTCCTGAGGAGATTTATATGGAGCAAGCTGAAGGTTTTGTTGATGAAGAGCATCCAGACTGAGTATATAAAATACTTAGGTCTTTATATGGTTTAAAACAATCACCAAGGCAATGGGAGATTAAATTACATTAATTTCTTATTTCTATTGGATTTATTTGGTCACTGCATGATCCATCCGTATATTATAAGAAAGACAAGGAGGGAAACATCAAATGTTTACTTCTAACTCATGTTGATGATATTGCAGTAACAGGGTTAGATGATGAAGTCAAAGGATTTTGACATCTAATTAAGGATAGATTTGAATTTTTGTCTGATAAACCATTATCTCATTTTTTATCATTAAACATATCTGAAGTGAATAACAAAAAGGTTACAGTGGCTCAAGTGCATTACATCAATATTCTTCAAAAACTATTCACACAAGATAAATTAAAATTATTCAAAACACCAAATGATGATAATTTCAAAACACTCATTTCTTCAAATGAAGATGATTCAATTACGACTGAACCATATTCAAGTTTGATTCGTGGATTACTATGGGTTGCTCAGTGTACTTAACCGGATGTGTTGTTTGTAGTAAATAGATTGTCTCAATTTTTGAAGAAACCATCTAGGTTACAGTGGAATGCTGCGTTAAGGGTATTAGATTATTTAGTGAAGACAAAGGATTTGAATTTAAATTTAGGTGGTGGTGAACTGACTGCAATAGCTTTTTCAGATGCTGACTGGGCTGAAGACAGACATCAACAAAGATCTACAACAGGTTACGTTTTTATGTTGGGAGACAGACCTATATCATGGAGATCAAGAAAGCAGCGTGTGGTTTCTCTTTCTAGTACAGAATTGGTGTATATGGCAATGAGTGATTCCTGCTGAGAAGCAAGATGGCTGGTTTCATTATCACATGGATTGAACATTTCAAAAGACAAAGTAATTAAATTAAATGTCAACAATGAAGGTGCAGAGGCCTTGGCACAAAATCCATCACATCACTCACGCACAAAACATATTCACACTTGATTTCATTCTGTTTGACAATGTGTTGAGCATGGTATTGTCAAATTATTTCACGTATATTCTTCAAATATATTAGTGGATATGTCAACTAAAGGGTTTTCAAAGATTTTGTTGGCAAAACATAGGCTTTCATTAGGGGTATTTTGAAATATGATGCTATTAGCACGGGGGGGTGTTATGGATGTCTGATATGTGACAGTTGTGCATGATAAAATCATTAAGTATCTACTAATTGCATCAGTGTATCTAAATATCTTTATAACCTATTAGCATATTGTGATATATCTATTGTGGAATTGTTGTAGATGGATTGGTTGTTTCCTCACCTTTCCTATATCAACTAATGTTTCTATTTGGGTTAGTCTCATATGTATGCAATCACACCTTTCCTATATCCACTAACATTTTTTTTCAGCTGTGAGATCCATCTTATCAATTACTAACTCCTAATGAATCTCCTTCCATCTTCGCATGAAGAAACAGAGTGGTAAGAGGTGATGGGTTTGTTTGCCAAACAAAATCTTATGTCAATTTTCTTCCAAACTAAGCACCTCATTGCTCTCTTATCTTTCTTTCCTGGCTTCAGATACAATTAGGGAGTTCATTTAATTAATTGTCTTTATCCTTGACTGTGGCTTATCAATGTTTCTAGCTGATGTTGAATTTTGGATATTGGATAGGTGTATTTATTGAATATCATTGTGTTGTCCGTTTGATCCTCAGATTAAGTCTGTGATCACAACAACAAGTCCTTTCACTAGAAACTTTCTTAATGTAAGTTAAAAGTTTCTTTGCTAAGAGTATATAATTAGGTTGGTTTATCAATTACTAACTCCCAATCAATGCTATTCCATCTTCACAGGAAGAGACAGAGTACTAAGTCCGGTTAGGTTTCTTTGCCAAACAAAATCTTATGTCAATTTTCTTCTGAACTAAGCACCTCATTACTCTCCTATCTTTCCATCCTGGCTTCAGATACAATTAGTGAGTTAATCATGGCCTGACTTGACAACTTTTGGATTAATTATAATATTGACTTTAATGACATCAGGTATTAAAATTGGTCACCAGATGAGTTGTGGACCTAATCAAGCTGTTAAGCGTGCGGCTGGTGTTCTTTTGGATAATTATGATTCAAAAAAATCACCTAGCCATGTGAAATATCAATCTCATTGAAAAAAGCCAGAAGTTATAGGGAGGCCCCTATATTGTTATCATAAGAAACACAACAATTTGAGACGTCAACTGGCTGGAGAGTTGGGGTTACCGCCTGATACTAAGTTTATTTTCAAAAAGAGAATTGATGTAGAAACTGGAGAAGATGCTCATGTACCAATTGAAATCTATCATGGCACTGTAGTTGTAATTGACAAAGATGATTTATCCTTGATACTTGCCGTCAAATGTACCTTATTTAGTTCTATGGATACAAAACCCAGAGATCAATTGAATAATACAATTTCTACTCCTTTCATCCATGCCTGTGCGCAAAATCAATGCATGATTAACAGGGCTCTTAAGGACAATGGGATTGATGGTGAGCATCATGTCTGTGGTTGGAGAGGGGGGTCTGATTTCAAAAGGTCACTTGGTAAGTAGTTCAATGCTAAATCTTTGACTATTCAAATGATTTGAAAGACTAAATATATTTGCATGCAGCTACTTATGCAGTTAGCACAATTACTGCTGGTGATGAGGATCAACTATTGATCAACCTTCAACCAATGGAAAGGTTTCACCTAATCCGGGACTTTCTTGCGGAAGTATTTATAACTCTTTCTCTTTCTATCTTCAAGGCAAACCTACAACTGGCACTTGAGGCAAATGTTTCCGGGTTTTATCAAGTTGAATGGAAAAACACCTTGAATGGTCAGGTGTTTGCATCAAACTTGGTCGTAAAATGTGACGACTTTGCAAATGGACCTGATACCGACCGGGATCACACTTGATATGCTTAGGGTTTATAGAGCTTCATCAATTGGGAGACTGGAAAGCCTATTGAGGAAAAGGATGCTAAGAAATTGGGATCAGTAAAAGGTGATTGCTTTGTTGTGAAAAGATATGGGATCATGGTGGCTCTTGATTGGTGTGATAGCACTTATGAAATGTTATGGGATGTAATGGTCAGTTGTGTTTCAAGATGGTTGACTTATTTATATGTTGGTAAAGGTGACTCTGAATGTATAGGTTCCCCATTATACAACACCCTCAGTTGCGCGTAATGCAAAGGGTAGAATAATAAAGCACAAGCATTGTAAGTTGACTATGTATGGCTCATCATCCCAAATCTCAGGATCATTAGTGAATAGGATGAGGATTCTGGAGAAAGAAATGAAACAGATGTCAGATGCCAAATGAGAATCCTTTGAGAAGAAGCATTTCAATCTGTACTTGGATGTAAATAGCTTCAAGGTAGAAAAATTGAAGGCCAAAAACGTGACAGGTCGTAATAAATAATGAGTGGTATGGTACAGTTAGGATTGAGTAAGGTATGATGAGGTGTAGTCATGCCTTCAAAACAGTGGCAATTCCAAGAATTTGCTATGCTGGTCTAATCATTGAGGCTGCACCCTTCTTTAAATAGTAGGCTCTGTAAGCATAAAAATATAAACCACTGCGCATATGTATCAAAAATTTAGCTTTCTTCATCCTGACAGGATTCACCTAATTGAAAACGTTCTTGGGACTGGAAAGTTCAAAGCCTCAAACTAATTCCTCTATGCAATTCACAGATATTACGTTTCTCAGATTTCAGGTTGGGCAAGCCACATCTCTTCAATGATACCCTGAGCTGTCCAATTTTCAAGGACCTTTGTAAGATGGGGCCAATTGCAGATTTTGGGAAATTCCCTTTTAGTGGCAGCAGATCCCAACATTCCACAATGTTCAAATTTCCCCTTTGATATTGTTGGCTTGGGCTAACACAGGCCTTCAATCAAGCAGACTTTTTTAGTTTAGTTATTGCCTTGCTATCAAATTTTCTTGAAACAGCAAAAATTGAGTCCCAATTTTGTCTCACAAACCAGGAAACAAGGTCAGTTCCACTTGGTAATACCCATATTTACTTCTTTCAAACTGATCGCTTCTGTTACCACAATTTTTTCTTTTACTTTTCCTTCATCTATACTTGTGTTATACAACTCAGGTATCTTTGGATAACTGGCACTACAATGCCACTCAATATCAGTACAATGCTACTTCTCATTGCAATTAGAAATAGGTCTCTTGATTGTAAGAATTTGATATTGTTGCAAGTAATTAGGCTCACATCTCAAACTGATATCTCTGCTTTGGCTAAATGGGGATCCAAGGAAATGTTCAATTAGAGCATGATGATGGCTAATCTCACGTTGTTCATATGTTCCAAGATTTTGTGTTTTGAATAGTCAATCCAAGGGGCGGAGTAACATCTTGCATGTTGACAAAGTTACAATGCAATGTGGGAGAGGGTAATTGTAAGTTCCAATTCATTCAGCTACTCTGACCAATTGTTTGAAACTCTGCTTCAATTTTCATAGCGGCTTTGTGTACAGTTGTATCTGGTGGTCCAGAGCATGGTAAAATCATGTTCAATCACCCGGTGGTGCAAGCTAGAGCTCCAGAGGAAGTGATGATCCCAATCTTTTGGATTGAAAGTATGTTCCACATGATCAATGTGCCTATTTGCATGTAAATCAATTAATCTTTGTACCAATTAATGTTTGTGTAATCTTGTTGATGATGAAAGCTCTACCGTGGGGATTTGGGAAGGAAATGTAAGATCATTTGATCCTGTTTGCTCTTATTTCTTTGAATTTGTTCTGTTCAAAAGATGAGAATGAAAGAGTGGGGATTTCCAATGTGGTGCTTACTGTGTATCATGTAGCAATGCTTCAATGTCAACTAGCTCTTCAAGTTTTTTCAAAAGTCTGGTGGTGTTGTTGTTCACAATTATCTCAAGCTGAGAGGCACTTTCTTGAAACCATTGATTGAAAAAATACTCAATGATATGACCATGATCCCAACATGAATTATTGAGAGTTTCCATAATTTCCAAGTATTGTTGCTCCATGGTTTCAAATCAAAACCACATCAAATGAATGATTATAATCATCTCATATGGTCATCAAATGAAACTCACCAGCTCTACGCAGCCCACATGCATGACAAACAACACTCACAAATATATGGCCTCCAGACAATGAGCCTTTGTAACAAATCAAGAGATCATGACCAACCTGTCAAGGTCAGACCATTTCCTTTCCATTCCTTTGCCATCTGACATTTCCCAACCTGGGTTGAGATGAGGGTTGTATTGCAACTGTCAAGACCACTGGTGTGCATGAGAATGGAAATTGCCAGTCACAGCCAGCAGCTCTTAGTCACTGGCAGGCCAGAGACTACCACAGACATCAAGAAAATTTCAAGCAAATTCCACAATGATTTCAAGCAAATTTCAAAATTTTTCAACAAAGGTTCAAAGTGAATTCAGACTGGTACCAGATCCAGCCCAAGTGTGTTGGATGTCAAAAAGAAGTTTGTCCTTGCTGCACTGTGCAAAAAAGCACACACAAAGCTCATAGTCTCATCTATCTGATAAAAAAACCTTCAAAAACCTTTTTTATATGAGTAGACAGATGTGCATGATCTGGCAATTCCCAACAGTACTATTTACACCTCAATATAGATTGCTGGTGTGTGGTTACTCATATCAAGTCAAAAGATATGGTCTTTTCCTTTTTCTCTGCAAAGAAACTCAAATATTTATATATGGTTCAGAAAATCACTCAAAACACCCCATGATTACTACTAGCTTGAAAAAGAATCCCTTGAAACCTTATTTATCCACGTAGAAAGATGTGCAATGTCTGGCAGCTCCCAACTACTCTACACCCCTATAAAGTCTCTGATTGCTTCAAAAAAACCTTCATTATTGATGTACAATTTAGAAAATCACCCAATGAGTCTCATGATATCTACCACCTTGAAAAGGAAGTATCTGAAAACCTTATTTATTCATGTAGAAAGATGCACAATGTCTGGCGGATCCCAATGGTACTATCTACACCCCTGTACAGAGCTGTTGTGTGGAGATCTTACATTTTTGCCTAGTGTGGATGTTTGTTGGAGCCATCAGCAGGCCTGATGATGACCTCGGGGCTGGGGCACTGCTGCGTAACATGTTCACAGTACAATGAAGCAAGGCGTTGTGGCCATTAACAGGCCTGTTGATGGCCCCAACAAACATCCACACTATGCAAAACTGTAAGAGCTCTGTACAGGGGTGTAGATACTACCATTGGGATCCGCCAGACATTGTGCATCTTTCTACATGGATAAAAAAGGTTTTCAAAAGTTTCTTCTTCAAGGTGGTAGAAATTGTGAGACTCAGTGGGTGATTTTCTGAACCGTACATCAATAATCACGGTTTTTTTAAAAAGCAATCAGAGACTTTGCACCACAGCTCCATATAGGGGTGTACATAGTATCATTGGTATCTGCAAGACATTGCACATTTTTCAATGTGGATAAATAAATGTTTCAGGCATTTTTCCCCAAGATAATAGATATTGTGAGACTTGGTGGGTGATTTTGTGAACTGTACAGCAATAATACAATTCTTTTTGAAAGGAATCAAAAAATACCAAAGCTCAGAAATCAAGCTCTTTGCAGAGGTGTATTCAGTACTATTGGGATCTACTACTCATTGTGCACCTGGCAACAGCCACAAAAAGCACTAGAAAAAAAATGTGAAACTTCTCCGGTGGTTTCAGGCAAGTGATTGAGATCCTCTTGGAACGTATCTGAAATTATCTTGAAATCCCTCTGAAATTATGATGAATTTGCTTTGAAAACTTTTTGAGGCCATTCTAGTCTCTGGCATACCAGTGACTAGTAGCTGGGGCTGTGAGTTTCAAACTTCAATCAAAAATCCCTTTGCTCTTGCCCAAACAAATTGCTCTGGAGACAACATCAGGTAGTATATTACTTTTTCACGCAGGAATGATGACAAATGAAATATATAAATGAAGTCAATTAATGAAAGCCTATGATATACCTTGATGATTCTCTTGTAGAGGTTGTAACCTATCTCATACAAGATTCCAATTTTCCTCTTCTCTTTGTCACCGGGCTCCTTGACAGTGCAAATCAACCAACCAATCAATGCCACTGCAAAATGCACACTTTAATCCACAAGGTAAAAGCAGTAAGTATTTGAAAAGAAACTGGGTAATAAGTGTGGACACATACTGTTCACCAGCTTGCAAAATGTTTACCAGCTTGAGTAGTTGATTGTGCCAACAAGCTAGACCTCCAAGTCCTGTGTCATTGCAGCCATACCAAGTCAATTTGTTTCACCCATCATTGGCAGAAGTATGAGACTTTTTACAAGGATCATACATAAAGGCAAAAGTAGATAAGAGTTAATAATGTTTTTCACATCTATGAGTTCATACCTCAATATCTGCCTCCCCTCTTTCTGCCTGATCAGTATTGAGCATTCTCTACTTTGACTTGGCAACCTTGCTTGGCAAAAAAAGAGATCAGGATGATCTACTTGATCACTTTCAACACTTGCAGTCAGGTGCCTATGCCATTGAAAGTTCCCATTGACACAAACAATATTAGTGGGTTCCTCAGATGTTGTACCTGAAGCAATTTGTCCAAAACACCTAGGAAACATTCCTGTCAATTTTTCCTTTTTGGGGAGCAAAAGGGCTTCGTCTTCCAACATCAACTCCCTTTGTTGCAGTCCTTGATATACATTTACTGCTGAACTAAAAGTTTTCCGTAGCTGAAGGGGCTGCATAAAAGCCAGCTTGAATTTTAGTGGTACAGGCCAAAAAACACTTACCTATTGATATTTGCACCACTGACATATTTATCATGGATTCAAAAATCTGAGGTATCTTTGCATTTTAAGCCTTGGACAGGATTTTTCCAAGGGTTTGATCCAAGGTAATTCTCAGTGCAGAAGAATACCTCATATCAAGACCTTGGACAAGGTCCGTCCAAGCTTTTGCCTCCAATTATGCCTTGGATTTCTTGACCCAAGGCATCTTTTTTGGCAGTGTCGGCTATCAAAATCAACAGATTTGCCCTGTCCAGGTATTTGTCCAATGCATCAGCAAAGTACATGAGGGCTTTGGAGCAGTGGAACCACACTATTTTATGCAACCTCATCAAATGAATACTATAAGCTGTTTGTGGACAAGTTGGTGAGGCTGCCAAGTAGCCCATTCAAAAAAGTCAAGACGTGTAGGGTATGCAATGACAAGACACAAAATCTATTTTTTTCTGAACTGTTGAAGGCAGTAAAAGTCTGTCCCATAGTCAGTCAAAAATCAGATAGTACAACTCAATTATATAATATATCAATCAAATGACTCACTGATTATATCATAAACATCAACAGTACAATTATGAATGTCACAGGTGGACAACTGCAAGTTACATTCCAATTGTGGTCCCAAACAATAGGATAAACAAACTCCTTGGGGCAGCCACAAAGAGTCATGCATTCAACAAACAGGTGATGCATGATAGCTTGCCAAATCCTTTGCCTCTCCTTCCTAGTGCCTGTATGTGATATTTGTCCAATTTCAGAAATGTGATTGACTGGGTTTTCTTTGCTTTTTTTGTGGATTGAGAGGAAAGGTGTAGTTGAAAGTATTCAATGTTTATTTGTATCAGTAAGTGGTTTGATGTTATATTTCAATTCTATTGAGAAATGAATTAGTACCAGAAGGTTCCAGAGAGATCTGGGGTCACCACAGCCAGGAATCACCTATATGTCATTTCCCTTACTCTGAATGCGCAATAACACCCTTAAACTTTGGCTGGAGACTAATTTTTTTATACACAGATCAGAACAGGTGTGAGAATATCACAAGCTCAGTGATCTGTGTGTGCACCATAAAATGAAAACCAATATTGTTTCAGCCTGGAAGATGATACTAAAAGAAGAAAGAGTAACATGTACTGAGAAGTAGGCATGATCACTTGCCAAGATGGTAGATCAACTTAAGGTTACAAATATCTTTTAAACAAGCATCAAAAGAACATAAAGGCACAAGCTAAATATCAGTTTCAGGTCTCATTTACAATGATACTCACAGAAATAACAGTAGCTTGGTTGGGGGTCTAACTCTGATCCTTAACTGAGATTGGACAATCCTTGGAAAGAGACTTTTGGAAACAGAATGCATGTGAGGAGTGCATCCAGATAAGAATTACGGAGAGTAGCACAAACCAAATTGGGTAATCGAAAGATAGCCTTGTTCTTAAACAACACACTGAATTTTTCAAAGTGATAGGCTTTGAATAACTGGCTGAAAGACTCTCCCCAGAGTTATGATCGATTGAACAGAATTTGGGCCAATAAGGGCACAAAAGACCCTCAAACAAAGATAAAGCATGAAAGTTTCAACATGCATTCATGCTATGGGTAATAAAACAAATGAAACACCCACATACCACAACGTCTTTCTTCAAATAAGCATGGATTGGATCAGATAGAACCCTACACACAAGGATGCAGTGCCACAAAATAAAGATGTGTTCATGCTATACAGTAGGAAACAACCACATACCGCCAAGGTGTCATTCAAATAAGTGTGGATGAGATCACAAAAGATCATGTTCAACCAAGGGTTTTGTGATTGTTTGTTGTGTGTTAAAGATATATAAAGCTTGCAACAAAGCTGACCCTTCGTCACTTGCATAAAGTTATTTTACTATTTGTAGTTGTGGGGATTTGCATCACAAATGAGCAACATTTGGTGGCAATATTATATATATATATTGCAGCTTTGCTGCAGAATTTCTTCACAGATAAATTTTGATGTGAAGTGTATATATATGAATCTTGCAAAAGACCAGCCCCGCATCTGGGACAAGTCTCCTGGTCTTTTCCATCTTTTAGTATTTATGTTGGTGTTCTGATACCAACAATCAATATTGATTCTTTACATTTGATCATTCACATGAGGTTGGAATGAAAAGTTGATGTTTTGGTCTTCTTCATTCATTTTTATACTATGCCAAGTTAGTCATCTTCATCAACCCAAATTTCATGTGTTTACCGATTTGAATATGATTGTTTCTCTTCTTTGGTGCTCTGAAGGTGAAGGACTTGGTCGCAGTAAGTTGATAAATTATTACGTTCAAAAGTCAAAAGGATATTGATTATACATTGTTATTTTTTGGGTTTTAAATGGGGGAAGCGGATGAAGCAGCAAGATGTATATTTGCTAAAAAAATCAGATCCTCTACTGTTCCACATTGAAATATGATACATTTGATGAAGGTAATGTATTTTTTTCAAATGCATTGCTATGCATAGCAAGAATTGACCCCAATTGACAATAAGTTCCTGGATGTTTTTTAGGTTCTCTGAAATATCCACCGGAGGTTGAGCCAGCATAAAACTTTGACTCAGGATTCATCAAATTGATTGAATCTTTGAAACAAGTATGTTCTTGAATTCTAAATCTCTTGTGTTTCTCAGATATATGTTTTTCAGTTGTCTAAGGTGGTTGTATCTTCATACATACAAAATCAAAGTAGTTTACATCAAATTCAAGCCGTGACCTGCAGCACCATCATATGACTTTCAATGTTGTCTAACAGCATACCACCACCTAACAAGAATAATGGTGAAAACTCAAACAGTTTTATTCCAAAAAGTTGTATTTCACAATTGTCTTTTTGTTGAGATTATTGGAAGTTGAATTTACCAGAGGTAAAAAATAGTCAGAAGGAATTGAAATATGAAATGCTTCAACATCTTCTAGTATCAAAGAAACCCTTATTGGGAGAATGAATTAATATTCTCAAATCTGGATTCACCCTCAAAAAACACTGTATTCTGGCCTGGAGGCAGAGTTTCAGTGTATTCACAAGGATGAACAACCAGATGTATTCCATTCCCAACTTGTGGCTCACCTAGGTGCTCCCATAGGGATTCTGGATCCATGGGGTGCCAATTCTAGCGGTTAACAGACCCCAATTTAAATGGGAACCATAGGGAGTGCTTTCAGCCATATTCTTGCCAATGGAATGCCCCAACACACAGCCTCACCAAAAGCCCGCAACACTGAATGTGAAGCATTGAGCTTTCTGTTGTCATACATTGCCGCATATGTGGGCCCAATTGAGCTTTCTCAACACTTTTGATGGTGCAGTAGCTCCTTGGTATGTATTGCTGCTTTTGCAATCTGCACGCCAGCATTGGAACAGGATTTCCTCCTTCTCTCTGCTCTTTTGTGATTGTAAATGTTGTTGCATGGATGCTTCAAACTTTATCCACCCTAGACCAATTGTAAAACTGGTTTATTTCAATCAAGCTTTTGCTCATTATTCATTGTTCTCTAATTTAAGGAAATCTTTGATTCCTGTCATCATTATATTCAGGGCAAAATGAAGCCCCCCAAAAGCTCAACTCTTTATATGTATATGTTGATATCTTATTGGAATGCCCACATTACATAGATTTTTTAATATTTCTTTCATCCTGGACTTCCTTCTGTACGTCAAAACGCAGCCAAACCAGAAGCTTACACCACTGCAGGTAATGCCTCAAGGTTTTTGTGTTATACAGCGCCACATTTGTGAACCCAATCAAGCTTTCTGGACTCTTTAGATGCCAAAATAGAATCCTGATGTTGCCTGTGAAGAACTCATTCAATTGCATTCAGATGATTGTCTGGCACTGACAGCAAAAGGTAATTTCCCCATGGGAAAAACCATTCCATTTAATGCAGAACTCCATTGAAAATGCAGATTTAATGCATTTCAAATGCATTATTGCTCATTTCTTTATGTAAATTGAATCCCCTTTTAAGTGGGGAAA
>KZ122178.1:0-23665 GCA_002157025.1 Melampsora abietis-canadensis | reverse complement strand
AGAAGCGGTGAAATCCATGAACACATCTCACCACCCCTGCCTAGGGCTAGGACCTGGACCCGGACCCGGACCTAGACCTAGACCCGTAATGACGGAGCCGGCCCTGAGGCCCCCGAAAACCCTATTAGGTGATCCCAGGCTGGCCCTGCCCCGGCCCAGCTTTTTGTGAGGGGGTTTGAGGGCAGTACAGGGAGGGTTTAAACCTTTGATTGATCTGTTTCTCATGTCAATTCAAGTAGATACAATCTGAAGAGGAGACAATCGAGGAGGAACAAAAAGGTGGAAAACATGTGATAACTGAGTGTGAAGAATGAAAAAAGGAAAAAAATAGGGGTCTAACAAATTGCAGTTGTTGTTCTATTAACTAAATGGAAGAAGTGATATGGGAAATAGAAAATGAAGAACTGAAGATACATTGATTTCAGACCCCAACAAAGACTGAAGATGAGACCACTAACCTTTTGTCACCTCTAAGTTTCCCCAAGGAAGAATCCGACAAAGAAGAATAGAGTTG
Source organism: Melampsora abietis-canadensis (assembly GCA_002157025.1). Classification (NCBI taxonomy): domain Eukaryota; kingdom Fungi; phylum Basidiomycota; class Pucciniomycetes; order Pucciniales; family Melampsoraceae; genus Melampsora; species Melampsora abietis-canadensis. Next base: position 23,151 of record KZ122178.1, on the reverse strand, counting down.
TTTTGAGATCAGATGAAGCTTCCCATCTCTTCATCCATCGCCTCCAATAATTCCTCACAGTTGCAAATTCTCAGTCACGTGTCATCCATTCCAACACCTGCCACTTCTCTGACAGAAGATCCTTCAATAGTGTCTCAATTCATCCTAATTCTTCAATATTTCCTTTTGCCACCCACCCTCACCAAAGAGATAAAACAATGTAAAAGGGGAGGGCAACCATAGAATGATTACAGCAGGGGATAAAAGAAACCGCACCACAACCACTACCAAAACCTTTCAGAAGGCCCGTATTCCAACTGGAGGTTCTCTTCACCAATATGATCATGTCACAGAAACAGAAGCAAAGCAGTTCTCCTTGACCAGTCCAGGGACATCCCATGAAACAACTCTGGAATGGTTTGACATGTAGGGAAAATACTGAAAATGGATGCATCCAAAGAGGCTTGAGCCTGGGTTCGGCGCCCAAAAAACAAGGCTCAGCCATCCCAGACTTCCACACCACTCACCCAGGGGGCTGACACTGTGGGTGCAGGGTTGTGCTGACCCTGCATTGACCCCCCACTTCTGCAAGACCTTCCCTTGGGTTTTGTGTGGCGTCACCGCAATGCAGCTTTGCAGCTTCACTTGATATCTTATCCTCACACAGTATTCTACTTCTCCACAACTCTCAAAAATCATCATTTTATGCTCTGGCATGAATTTGTTGACGTGCTTTGGCAATACGTCCAAAGTTGATCTTTGCCTAAATCTCCTAAATCTCAATTTGCATGAAAGGGATAGTGACCTTGAAAGATCTATGAAAGACTCCTTGAATTCTGAATATTCCTTGAGAATAGAATGGCTGAGTTTAATTTTTAAAGTAGTTACATGGTCTAGGTAATCTGAAATCAAACAAATCATCTGGAATTTGAATTCAAAATGCAAGGTTTTCAATGAGAAACACCAATGTAAGCATTGTCAAACTTGATTCTAAAACTCCAAAGAAACCATGTAATACCAATACTGGAACTTCATCACCAGCTGATAATTATGATGCCTACAATGGACTGTTCTAATCAAGATGATTCCAACTGAATTCAACATCCCATCCCTTTTAGATCTAATTCAAGGAGATGGGTTACTTGGGTATACAAAGCAAGATGGATTCTGAGTGGTGATCAGCAAGCTTGTAGGTGGTTCATACGATTTGGATGAATAGCATAAACGTTCAAACACCAAACCTTTGAAATTGAGGAATGTTCAATATAAGAATGTCTACTAAGAGTTGTAGTCCGTGGATGAGAGGATGATAGTGAAAGAGGAGTGAGTGAAATGGCTGTTATGAGGGGTGTCTATCATGTATGGGATGTGGGAAAGCTTTAAGTGAGAATGTTAACATGGATGTGTAGTAAGGGATAGCAGTGGTGAAAAGGGCAAGGGGCATTCAGGATTGGGGACAGGCAAGTGAACAAGGTGAGTGTCAGAGCTTGGAAAGTAGTGTCAGGGTACTTCTAATAGTTGGACGTTCAATAAGGTTGGTTCAACGTGGTCACAACTCACAATTTTGTATGCCCTACAACAAAGCCAAATGGTTTTTTTGAAAAAAAGTGCCAAGCCAGATCACTACATGAGACACAAGCCTACAAAACCCCATACAGTCAAATTTTTTATGGTTATACATGTCAGAGGGCCGGATGAGGCCACTTTAAGCAACCTAAGACTATGGGCAGGTCTTTTTGCAGTTTCACACTCAGTGCTCACACCCAAGCTGAGCGTAGGATATATGAACCTTGTGCAAACAGCAAGTGAAACTATGCTCCACTTACCTGATGACATCTTGTGTGTGAGCTCAGGTTTGGTCTTTGGATTGAGACCATACCCAATCCCAGGATTACTAGCCTCAAAAAGGTAACATGAAAACTATTGGGGATCAAATCACATGATTCTTGACTTGTGGTTGGTGTCAAAGTCCCATGTCCTTAGGCAGAATAGAGCAGGCCACATTCTCTGATACTCACACATGTTGCCCCCATCTTGGGGAATACTTAAAGTCCAAAATGACTTTTTCATTGTGCTCTCATTTTAAAGTTTGTTCTTCATGAATCCATGTTCTCAACTTTAATTGCTCTGTGTGGCATTGTCTAGACATTGTATGCTATGGAGAGACCTTCTTTTTTCAAACAGATGCCAAGTAGATTTTATGCTGGATCTCACAACACTGTGATGATAAATCTTCACACAAACAAAGAAGCTTTTACCTCAATGTACAAGTAGAAACAGAATGTTCACGCCACCCCGGGGCCACACCCTGTGTGTATTACACATGCTGCAGTGGTACTTCTGGCCCTGGGGGTGACATGAACTTTCTGCTTCTACTTGCACAGTCTAGGTTAGGGTAAGGACCATGCCAAAAGGTGGCTGGTTGCCCAGGGTCTAGTACTTATACATGATATGTAGACTCAACTTCACACTCACATCTCATGATTGGTGTGGCTTACTTGCTGAGTTGCTTGGCTTCTTTTGGTTTTGAAGCTGAAATTGATCATGAGTTTCCAGTGTATTGTGCGCAACAAGACCGTGTGCTGCGTCTTCTGGAGGGACCAGGTACCTGCACTTAAGCTGCTGTTAAAACCCATAACACATTCCTGTCTGAAGCCATTACCCATGATTTTTGGCTTTTCCATCAGCCGTCGAATTTTTGCTTACTTTTGGAATTGGTCATTAACCCTGGTACGGTCCCATCTATGGCTTATCTCAGGTCAAATTCCCATACATAGAGGATATATAGACCCCTCGAAGTACTTGGAGGCCTCCTCGCATGCCTTTTGATTAGATCGACCTCAGCTTGTAAGATCTGTTTGATCGAAGTGGAACCCCATGTAATCGCGTCCAGCAGTCTCACCTCAAAAGCATATCCTGCCATACAATTTCTATTTTTGCTATCCTCATTCATACATAATTTGTCATATTTCTTACGCGTCATCATAGTGTTAAGATTCTATTTCTTCCCCTCATTAGATAACACATTTCGTGAAAATTCCGATACCGTACATCGCTCAAATGAGTATTGGGAGCTGTCTGGATATCAGAGTATAGAAATTGAAGAATGATGTTAGAGAGCTTCCCGTTCCAATAAAATCCTACAAGTTTTCAATCTTAAATTCTATGTCATATTCAGTTTCGTGATTTATCAGATAAGGATGTATAGAAAATTGAATCCCTTCATCCTTTTGGCAAGAGAGCTTTGTGATCTAGGTGAGAGAAACGTTCAAGGGAAATTGGTATGGAATGCGCAGATGCGCCTCGAACTTCCGGCGAGTTTTGACTTTCGGCGAGGTACTAAAACGAGGCTATCTTCATCACCTGTAGCCCAAGCGGCTGCATAATTGAAGAAACTTCTCTTTTATTTCTCGAGCGCTTATTTTTTGATAGCATTCAAGTCAGTTCTTCAATTAAACTCATTCGAGAATACTCACCAGAGATGTTTGTGATACCAAGCTGGAATCAATCCTTATACTTCTTCATCCTCTTAAGCATATCTCATGTGAACTCTAAACCCATGCACACCCATGTATCTGGTAGAGGGGTAAAGAATCCTTTTCGAAATAGCGTACGTTTATCTGGTGATCGTCCTCACTCACTCAACAGATATGCTTCTGGCTCACTTGGTTCTGCTGAATTTCCGCAAAGTGGTGAGCTTTGAGTGTTATTTCCCTTGATCCTTGCCTTCCCTATTCAGGACTGACTTGTGGTTGTCTCCAGTATCGCCCTTGCGATTGATTTCTGATACCAAAGGACAAATCAAGCGCGCTGGCGCCAATGCTTCAGACGGTGTAGGTCAGTAAGGAAACCGCGAAAGAAAATTCGGCATCGCATTGATTTACTGCCCTCTTACCCATCTTGACTCACATAAGTGACCAGTCATTGTGAGTATATGAAGTGAATCACTGCTACCTATGAGTTCGTATTGAATTTTTGAATACTTCTGTACAACACATCACAATGGAAGACGACATGTCTGGGGGCAAGAAAAGTGCAGCCCAGAATGAAGTTAGGAATATTGGCTTGATGTTGATGAACCCAAATCATAATCTTCCAATTTCTTTGAAGATGTCCTATCAAACAAAACATGAAGCTTTAAATGCAATCATGATACATATCGAAAAATATCAAGATAGCGAACCATTTGTTACTGATAGTTTGAAGGTCCTTAGACAAATAATTTATCTGGATCCAACTGACAATAAAGACGTACAAGAGGCTTTGTATAGGTTTTTGGGTAAAGAATCAACCAGTGATTTGACGAAAAACGTATACTATGATTTGGGTGCGTAGTTGTTTACCTTCTGTTCAATCCCTTTCAAATCAATCAAAAGTGATGTCTTACAGCTCTTTGGTTCATCAGTTCAAGCTGATGCGTATACAACTTTCAAAAACTGTCAGTACTTATATTTTGAGCGATTTTAAAGAAAGCGCGTGTTGAACAGTTCTCTTCAAAACAGTTAATCTCAAAAGATACCTCAAAGAATTCAAGGAGAATGTACCTGAAGAGGTTCTTGAGTTTTGGAATATCTTTTCAACAAAAGAAAAAAGTGAAGAATCACTGGTGCCGGAGATGGAGAAAGTAATTTTACAAAGATTGAATTCAGCATCTAGTGAGATAGGTACTGGAGCTCAATGGATTCCAATTATCTTTGCTACTGTTTCTGCAGCTGAGAGAGAGAAAATCAGTTTGTTTGGAATGCTTTACCGTCTTTCACAGATCAAAAATGTATCAGATGGACATACTCTTCGTGGTTTGGTCTTGATTGGTAAGTAATTCACGTGACAAAACAAAACAGTTGAATATACATTGAAATCAATCTGGAATATAGAAGGGAAAATCATAGCTCGTGAAGCTTGTAAGCGTCTGGCATCAACCTCTGCCACCTTGGAAAGAAGATATGAAACTTGGTGTGAGTTGATATTCATATTCTTTCAATCATTTGACACGTGTGGTTGATATCTTTTTCTAATCCTTACAGTAAGACGAGACGCAAGAGAGACTCTTTTAAAAAGTATGGCATTGGACTTCAAATCTCTTTCTCAAACCAAGCTTATTCTCCTCCTTCTCTTTCATTCATAAACAGCCAGCCTTTCAGAATTTTCTTTACAAATTTCACTCACCAAAAATACCTTGCTTAAAAATGCACTCCACACTTTATTATTTAAGCCGGATACGGTCTATTCTGAGAAAGATTTACAATTAGAAACCCTACTATCATTTTTGAGAAAGGAAGCTAACAAACCAAACATACGGACAGAAGATTACCAACTAACAATCCAGATCCTATATTATTATGGAAAATCACTGATTGAAAAGGAAATACAAAATTGTAAGAACAAGACATTTCAAGCTGTGTTAAGAACTCTGGAAGATTTCAAAGGCGCAAAAGGTTTTCGAGAAAATTCTATTTTCTCACTTGAAGCTTTGAGAATACTGCAGTTTGTGTCTAAAGAACGTAGCTTAGAGAATAGTAGAATGACAGCTGCTTCTTACCTTGATTCACTATCTTCCTACTTTACCACATATTCTTGGTGGATCAACGCTGCTTTGACTGCTTCCCCGATGAGATCGCGCACTGAGATAGAAGGAGACATCGGTAAGCTAGCTTAATCTGATGGCGCAAGTCTTTTTTTGATCGTGTCTGATCTTTCATCGTGTGTCTCGGACTTTAGTACGAGAAGAGATACTTGAAAGAATTAAATCATTTGAATCAAAAGAAATGAGCCTGCAAGTGAACAACCTTTTTGAATACCTTGGTTACACATCAATGGATGAAAAGTATCAGATTATAGAAGCGCTGAAATATTCCATCATCAACAATTCTGAAGAAATTGAAAACCAAAATTTCTTAACAAGTTCAAATTGGAGACATTTTTTACTTTTGAGCTTGATCACTACAAAAGCTTTACAATCTTCTACTGATTCCAATTCACGTTTCTTTTTACATTTATTGGGAGAACTTGAAGATCTTTGTCATACTTCTTCAGTTCTCAATAACGAGCTAGCTTTAATTTCTTTAAAAGTCTTGCGTCAACATGTTCCACAATCTCTCTTAGTTAGAGCTTTAAAAACTTCAAAATAAAATTTGTTGGTGAGGAAATCAAGTTGGGAAGGACGAGAAAATATGTTATATGGATTTACTTCGTTTTCATACTTAAAATTAAAATACAAGCCCTTTGACTGCCATTAACAGCGTAAATGTTTTCTCATATGTTTTTCCGGGACAGTGGGACAAGTACTATTCTCGAAGGGACGGACCACTTGAAATGCGTAACTTCTCAGCCATCTTGTACATTTCATTATCAAAATCTGTTCCTTTCACTATCAGTGACCAAGTTGGGATTTGTGAACTAGCCTCTAGGTCACGGGTGATGGCTCGAGGTACATACCAGCCATCTTTGTGCTGTTATATAAACCTTTCTATCTCTCGTAGAGCTGTGTGAGCATCCGTTTCTTGAGCGTTTTGATTCCTGATCTTTGAAAACCCTTCCTGTCAACATTGTTGTGCGAGATATCGACTCTTGTCGTTTTCTACCATGTTATTTTGATACTATCTCTTCACTTTATCGTTAAGATATCGAAGCTTTCGCCGTCCCTGGCTCATTGACGTTAAGCTACGGGAGTCCTGATCCTTCACGCTGGAAAGAAGACTCAAAGATCCACAAGGACACAGAAACTTTCACGAGCTCAAAGCTTTTCATGGATATCCAGTCATCGTCCTCCCGTTTACTATCGATCAACAATGTGATAAGCTTCCTCAACAGAGGAGAGCGATAGTATGCAATGTTTCGATTCGATCACAGCGGCTAACGAAGGTAGCGGACAATATTGGTGTCAGATACCAATGACGGTACATTGACTTCGTCAAACGACATGTTAAGGCGTAGGAGTTTGCTGAGAATGAGATGAGATAGCTCATCATTAATCGGCAGCAAGTTCACCCACTCCCAATCAACTGGTCCTCTTGCGTTTCGACGGGGTCATTATTGGTCACATCCCTGAGCTACGGCGGTCTCACTCGCGGTTAGAGAGATTGCGCCGTCGAGGACATTCAATCGTTCTAACACAAGTACAATACAAAGATGAAGATAGCAAGGACCAGCGAATATCTCACACTGCGTCCGTCCGAGGCGGTGTAAAGCCATTTAAAGGTCAGAAAACTATAGAAAATCTAAAGCCACAACTGTAATCCAGTCTTGGCCCATAAATCACTCGACAAGTATTTTCCACAACAGTCTCATAGATCATGTAATAGTGAGGATCTGCATCAAAGATATTCGTTTCCTGGGCCAAGACTCAAACCACCTGTACCTCCTGCTGGAATGGAGAAACAAGCAAAAATCAGAGCTAAGCTGGGAATGGAAAGGTTAAGTTCAAATTCCCACCTGCTCTCTGAGTTCTCAAGTTCTCAAGGCTTGAACTCTCTTTCAAAACAGAATAGTGGAAAAGACTGTGTGCAAAAGCAAGGTTCACTGCAATGGGCAAAGACTGAACAGACTTCATGAACAGCTTGTAAGGAATGTGATCATGGATTTACACCTGGTTTCCAATCAGCCCCCACATCTCAGAAAAACCTAGCATCACAGAGTCAGAGATTAAAAGATATGTATGGCTTGAAAGGCAAACAGCAAGTGGCTAAAATTCCTAAAATTAAGCATAATTCTGCACAAAAGATCACAGGAATTAATATAGAAAACTTTCACTTACACAATCCAGACAAGATGTGTTAAGCTGATGCACTTTGTTTCACACTAGATCTCATCACAGCCACTGAAAACAAATCTAACACCCAGAAAACAATACCCAAGTGTCCTACTTGGCAGGCAGGACAACACATATGGACACCAGACACACTGCTGCCATCTGTATATTTTAGCCATATGCATGTTTGGAGGTCCAAAGCTTCAGTCATTGCAAGGGGACAATATGAGAATATCAGAAAGTAAACAGCTCAAGGCTCCAAGCCTATCAGCTCTGGCAAGACATTTCTTTATCATTTGTACAGATGGTGCTTGGGAGGGGGCCATGAAGAACGGAAATAACACCATCATGCCAAAGCAGTATATTTTTGGAACCTTTGAAGGTGACTTTAAAAACGGGTACCCAGACAACAACACCAACCAGAAAAATGATGTTTTGGTTTTGAAAAAGTGGAGAAATAAATCTTATTAAATCAGAAGCACAGCTCAAGAGGTCCAATGGCCCAAATATTTTTCCCCCTTATGTAGTGGTTTGGAACAAAGTCTTTTTTAAAATGGGGAAATTGAGAATGTTATGAGGGTAAAACAAAATTATAGAGTGTCAAAATTTATTCAGAAGTGGAAAATGGGTTCCAGGCACACAATGATATTCATGAAGACTTCACAATCAGAAAATTTGAGTTTACCTCCTATGTCATCAAACAGTTTTCCCAAGCAATCCATATCTTTCTGAAAGACAAAAACTGCCAAGATGTCTAAATATCAAGTCACATTTTTCTGTGATTTTCTTCATCAAGATTCACAAGTTAATTAATATGCAGATTTTTGGCAACATGTTTAAACTTGGCAAGCTGATAGAATCAAAGATGCACAAAGGAAGAGAAAAGGTGGTGTTGTAATTAAAACTTAAATCAATTCATAAGGTTTGTTGTAGTGTTTCAAAATGTCATGTGATATAATTCTTGTGGAAGTCCTCAGCCTCTGGACTTGTCCAGGATTTTTAACCTTTTCTTAAATGCAATCCATTACTTCAAAATCCTCTGTTGTTGAAGTAGGATGTGGTTGACTTGCAAAGAGCTGGAAAAGGTTTGCCAATGGCATGTACCAGAGGACACTTCACAGAGGAAAAGGGAGTCTCATCATACAACAACTCAATGGAATGATCAACCATTCCAAGCCTCATGATAATTGTTTTGAGAATGCTACTCTTGCTTTTCATTCCTTCAAATTTTGTGCACCCTTAATGTGGTGTGGAAATGTACTGGACTATCTCCACCTTACAAAAAACTAGCCTAAAGTGATATCATTGACACTCACTTGAGGACTGTTGCCAATACTTACCATACAAGTGAATACCCCAGGTACCTTTTGTTAGTTTTTGAGATATCACATTATTTGAAGATCATGTTATGATTTGTTGTGATGTTTCTCACTTATCATATTTGTCATAAGTTTTCTTGTTCTGTAATTGTCTACATGATACTTGATTGTCTCTAACAACTGTTTATGATGGTCATCATTATATTCCACAATCACATGTGCACTATAACTCTTTTTTCCCATTTATTTCCCCTACAAAATTGCTCATGAGTTTGCACCAAGCAAACACTATGTAAACACATTCAGAAGATTTCTTAGCTTGAGTTTTACAAATATGTGTAAAATGGTTTGCTCTTTGCAAAGACCAGGCTATCTGACTATTCAAACATAATTTCATAGTGTATTCATACAAAGCATAAACATCAAGACTACAAGATTAGAAGTATGAAGGCTTGTTGAGTACAGAAATTCATCAAGAGGGGCTGAGCAGTGTTCAAAGCAGTGTTTAAAAAGGTTTCAGACTGAGTGATAATTTTGTATAGACCTCTCGAAACACCATGATGTAAAGAATTATTCCAGATGGGTAACCCGCAAAACCTCAGAGACTGGAAACCTTGACAATCAGCTTGCCAGATGTCTTACGGGACGCTTTAGAGAATGAAATGTATGAATCATCAGCACATATCCTGACACGCTGTCTATTGTCTTGGAACCTACCTATGTCTGTATGTGCAGCGCGTACTCCAGCTTCATCAAAGGAATAACCTTCTTCCTTGTGGTATTTTGGTCGTACTACCCCTTTGGCGATCATTTGGAATAGTTCACCGGTGTAATGTGACCATTCTTCAGGCGTATGAACATATCTGAGGGAAAAAGTAAAGCTTAGTCTATCCATTTCAGCCCACACGAAGAAATATGTCTACTCACCGATCTAGCATTGGTCGACATACTAAACAGAATGGCGGACGTAGGATATCAATATCTCGAAGACAATTTGCCAAGCAGGTGCGTACATTTTAGATTCTTGGCCATCAGCTTCAAGGCTGAGAATGCTGGTGGTGGTCCACTTGCATTTCCGAAAACCACGATGGTCCCTTTTCTACATTGATCGGCAGATTAATACCAATAAAAGTAGTGAATGGTCAAAGATGTATAGAACAAACACGGTCTCAATGAGGGATCCTGTTTACCGTTTTACAACATCAAAATCACTTTCCCACGTAGCCTATCAGAGTTCAAAGAAGTATCAGATTTTCTATGGGCCGCATGCTACACGAGCCACCTTATGCTACTTACGTGGCCAACACCATCAAAAACAGCCGCAACACCCTCTCCCCCGGGTGTAAGACTTTTGATCATGGATGCAACCTCATTCATATCTTTGTCACCATAGGTGACTATGTGTTCAGCACCATTTGCCATAGCTTCGCGTGCTTTCTCGTCAGTGGATGTGGTACCTATGACGTGCGCACCGGCATTTGAAAGGCTGTTGAACTCACGCACACAGAGGTCAGTCTCGTTCTGATAGATACTCTAGAATATATTGATCACAAACATTTGACATAATAGACTGCCTACACCGCCAGCCGCTGCATGTACCAATATGTATTCTCCCTTCTCGACCTTATGAGCCTCGCGCATAAATGTGAGTGCTAAAATAGCAAAACAGGGTCAGATGATGAGTGGAAATTTCCGAAGTGATACGTGCATACCAGTCAGGCCTTGCAGGAAGAGTCCAGCAGCATCCTTGGTGGAAACTCCATCTGGAATCTTGCAAGCTTTGTGTGTACCACATCGAGTATATTGTTGCATTCCACCACCGCCCATGTACCCCACAACACGATCACCCAGAGAAAAGTTAGTAACTCGGGACCCGAGGCGGATAATTGTTCCAGCCGCCTCATTGCCGAGGGTAAAAGGCAATGAGACGTTATAAAGGCCGGACCGGAAATATGTCTATGTACCCAAATATCGATTGATTAGAGAAGCGATCGAGACAATATGACATTGGTAGAATTCGGATAAGCTACTAATTAGGCTTACGTCGATGAAGTTGACCTGATAATCATCAGTGATATGTAGATGATCACAATATTTTCATTTTCATTGGTATGCAAAGAATCAGTCAAGTTACGAAAGAGTTTCCGCTCAAGACAATATTTGTACCCACCCCGCACCATTCAACCTTTATCAATATTTCATCTTCCCCAAGTTCAGGGATAGGTATTTCTCTAAGTTGGATCACCTCAACCCCACCAGTTTGGCAGATCTGAATTGCTGATTGTGTCTGAGGAATTGAAGTCTTGGTGACAGTCATTATGGTAGGAAGTTATGCGTGGATATCTACGTTCAAGTGGAAACAAACTAGTCGATCGGAAAGGGGGGTTGAATATGATCTTTTATATCGAATGGAATATGAAGTCACATCAAAAAGGATGAGCCGGAAAGTCATATCAACCAAACACAGCTCATGAATGTCCAATCAAATCCTATATTGAACTCAACTGAGCACCCGCAGGCCATCCGTGACGGTGTTCACTGTTGCGGGGTAAGGATAGGGAGTGACGTCATTGACTGGGATGTGGTCTGAAGTGGTAGCCCGTGGGTTGGTTCACTGAGGTCGGGTAGCATCGGGGCTTTTTCGAGGCACGCTTTCTAGCCCCAATCAACATATGCCTTTGCAAAGGGGTGAAGCAGTTCGAACACCCATCTTCCATAAACTCATCGCTACTATAGTCGTGGTAACATCTCCTGGATGGATATGTCTGCGTCTGATTACGTCATTTCCCACAGCAATGATCTCATATTCTGGGCCTTTCAGAGGACCATCTGGTTCTGCGCATTGCCAACCCAATCAAAACAATCTGAAAAAGCTCGGTTTGTCGTGATTCAGCTGAAGATCTGATCTTCTCAGACTCCATCTTGTTCTTCAAACTCGATGGAGGTTCAATTTCCGAAGTAAACAACGGCATAGTGCTACTGTAATACATGTCACGAGTTGAGAAATGGAGTCTAGAGAATTGCACAAAACCGGAAAAATTCTTTCAAATTGAGATCCCAAGGAACCTCACAACTGTCCTAACTTCCATTCATCTCTAAGCGCTTCCACAATACGGTCCACCTTTTGTGCGGCAGTCTCACGAAGCGGAGCGGAGCCTTCTACATAATATTTAAGCTTCCATAACTCTGTGCCACTAGTTCTGAGGGTAGCAATCACTTTCCCACCTTCACCTCCAATCGTGAAGGTGATCATTTGAGAACTGCGAGATGTTGGCAAATCAGGTAAGAACGCCGGCGGACGAGAATTGTCATAACCAATTGTCAAATCCCTGATGCTTTCGATTGGAAACGAGGCGAGAGTCGGGGGGAACTGCAAGGCTTGCATGACAGCTTCCCTCTGATCCATCTTCATATCCTTCAGATACTCAACGTCTTCTGTCAGTATCAGTAGTTTGATTGCTTCTTGACCAATGTTGTATCACTTACTGTTGCTTCACCAAAACGTAATTTGCGGAAAGCTTGATCAACCTTTGAAGGATCTTTACAAGTGAAGTATCCATTATTGGTTGCAAAGTAGCCATACCTGTAGTATAGAAAGCATTGATCAATTCAGCTCCACGATATATTGATGCCACACAACACTTACCGCTGGTAAATGCTGTCCAAGTATTTAGTTAGCGACATGCCTCTTTCTGCTAGCTCTGACGCCAGTTCAGCCCATATTGCCAACGCAGTGATTCCATCTTTGTCACGTAAAGAATTTCCACACATATATCCCAGCGCCTCTTCGTATGCAAATGGCACCTTGAATCCTTGTGATTCGAGTTCTAGTGTAGCGTTCCCAAGATACTTGAAGCCAGTCAATGTCTCTTTGAACTTGAAGCTCTCTTTGTTCGCCACAGCAGCTAAGAGTTTGGATGATGGCGTTGAAGCAAGCATAGCTAGTTTATCTGAAACATGCAAATGTGGTTCATGAGTCTTGTGAAGATTACGATCACGATGTGTGATTCATTTCTCACGTTTAGCACTCACCAAGGGGTTGACCAGATCTCTTATACTGCTCTAGAGTCCAAACTCCTAAGATACTTCCGATCTCATCACCAGAAAACACGTGCCACTTGGAGCTAAATTTGAGCCACCGGATATCAATGATCGTCATGATTACTGGAGATAGCTAACTTTAACATGCGTACCCCAGCCATTCCGCGGCACAAAAACGGTCAGCATCCGGGTCGTTTGCGAGTAGGACAATGTTCTTCTTAGGATCCTTTGCGTAGATTTCCTGTCCTAGTTGCATTGCTAGATCTAATGCACCCTTTTCCTCTGGATTTGGGAACTTTACGCTTGGAAAACTAGGATCAGGTTCTGATTGTTGAGGGACAGTGATCAGTGACTGTCGAGGAAACCCAAATCCTTCAATTAATACATGTGTTACAAATGGTAACCCAACTCCATGCATCGGAGTATAAATGAATGTGATGGGAGTGGCCGAGTTCAAGTTTCTGTAGAGATCCATGAAAAAGATATCATCAATACGCAGGTAAGCATATGTCGATTGGTAGGTGATGTGATACCTTTCACGTTCAGATAGACTAGCAGCCATTTGGAAATACTGTTCTTTGATTGCCTCGGTACGATCAAAACACAACGTGTCTTTTGAACGGTCGAGCAGATCAAGATCCCACGCTTCTTCGACTACCTCAAGGTTATCTTCAATCGCAGCGGCAATTCCTGCATCATGAGGTGGAATGATTTGGACGGCATTCGAATAGTAGCTGCATGCGTGTCAAAATCAACGTTATAAGTGACGGGAAACAAGCCTCTGATGGGCAACATGTTTTCCTACAGTTTGTAGCCATTATCAGCAGCCGGATTATGGGACGCTGTTATCATTACTCCTGCTGCTGCGCCAAGAAACTTGGTACCAAATGGCTAGATGTCGTATGAAGTCAACGCATAACAAAAGCAACCTGAGAAACCCATCTTGGAAAGGACTGAATAGCTGACTCTGCGTAAATTCCTACTTACTACAATAGGAGTTGCAACGATGCCCTTCAGCAAATAACATCTTATTCCGCATCTGATGAAAGCCAACGATGCCAGATGAGCGAAGCGCCGAGAATTATGCCGGTGGTCGTGTCCCACTACCACACCCCTTGACTTGACGTTGGAAATGTTCTTAATCAAGTACGCAGCAAGTCCTACGAAATGAAATTTTCTTAGGGCGCCAAATGGAGGTTTGAACCTATTGGTACTGTCACAGCTAGAACAAGCACTTGCCTTGAGATGCCTGGATAACGGTAAGATCATTCATACGTGAAAATCCCGCGGACATCTCCGCTCGAAGACCTGACGCATAGCATGAGCTGTTAGGGGAAATGATCGATTTAGGGAGGGGGTATAACATAGCAGCCACGAAAGTATCAACTTACCAGCCGTACCAAAACTGATACGCTTCAAGAGTCGATCTGCCAACTCTTCGGTGTTTCCTTTGGCACATAGTTCCTCAACTTGAGCTCGAGTCGCAGGGTTCTTTGGGGAATACCACCGACGCGACGTATGCATGTCACCGATACAAGTCCCAGCATGTTTGAGCAAGCTTGTTCGACATCATCTAAGTCGAACAAGTGGACGCACCCGGCTGTTGCACCACACCAAGTGGAACGCAGTCAGTTTCTAGAGATCTCCATCATGAAGATCAAATGTGAATGAAACTCACTCAAGGCGTAACCATTCTTTTGTGAGCCATTCTAAGCTTTTCTCGGACATCTGCTTGAGTATTCTTGTAGGATGTGATGGTGCCAGTGGTTGCCCAAAACAGAAGCCAGCTCATTGCTGACTCAACATACCGGACCGAAACCCGAGCTCAGGAGAGCTGTGCTCGGCTCTTTGGAGATTTTGGGGCTCCGGCATGTCAGTCCTCGGATCTGTTCCGGAGCTGCGGGCCGCGCCAACCATCGAGAGTGCTGCTAAAAACCGTTTTGAGAAAAAAATTGGTATACAATACGACAATGCTGATTAGCCACACTATGAATGTTATACATATGAAGCTCAGCCTCAAGCTGGAAGTTAGCTTTGGGTATATTCTATCATCAACCTTCATCAACTGTTCGAGATTGTGCTCAAGCTGAGCTCTAGATTCATTTTCCGAAGGAAGATAACCCTTTGACGGCATCCAATTTGATAAGCCCGGCAGCACTCCTTCGAGCTTGAGGTAGCTGAATCTACCCTGTTCAAAATGTTACCTTGGAGATTCACCCATTGCGGGCCACAAGTGCCTCGAACATCGTCTGAGAATCGTCTCATTGGTACCTACAAACTCCCTCGCTAGTGTTCTATGTATGTGCAATCTTTGTGGGGGCAACTGCTCAAGTTTTTGGTCCTTTTCGCCCTCCTTTAATAGCCCATCGCCTTAGAGATACCCATGGCCCCGTAGATATACCTGCGAAGAGCTGGCCCAGTTCCACCAAGGATGAAGGGGAGGGCAAAACCCAAGGCAAAGAAGATGACGAAGGCGATGATGACAGAGCAGATCATGTGGACGAGGACGATGTGAAGGACGACGAGCGGGACGACAAAGACGAAAAAGAAGACTATGACACAGAAGAAGAAGACGATGGCGACAAAGACAAAGACAATGACAATGAAGAAGACGATGATGAAGAGGACGCAGGCGAAGAATTGGACGCAGAGAATCGAGATGAAAGTGAGGACGAAGAAGCACCTGAACAATGCAATGACAAAGACGAACATCAACATCGATCTTCTGAGAAGAAGTCCCAGCCCGCCTTGAATTCTGTGCTCGGCAATTCTGGTGACATTGTCATGCGGAACGCGGGACAAGATGAAACTGATCATGAAGAAGAATCAAAACAAATGGCTGCTGAAGATGAAGCTGTCAGTCTAGTAGCTAAGGTAATCGTTCAAAGTGCGGTCAGCCTCGCCTTGAACCTCGATAAGGTGTACACTTCTCTGGCCATAAAGATTTCCCGAAAGTCAACTATCTTTAGACTGATCGCTTGGGCTACTCAACCTCAACTTGACAATCAGCCAGCCGCCTACAATCTTTATCAGCTCTACTCTACTATCTTCATCGAACCAGAGATATTCAAATGCGCCGAAGAAGCATACGCTAAATTATGTCAGAAAATTTTTCGTTTGAATCTGCCGAAATCAGCGCAGCACAAAGGCATGACCTATGAAGACTTTCAGGTCTTCTGGGACTGCCTAACACAAAATTGTCAGGAATGTGTAGCTGATGAATGGAGTAAATCAATCACCAGTCTCAAGAAAAGCTCGGGTAGTCAAGCATCTGCGATATCAGACGAGACCGAAAAGTTCAGCCAGTTTCCCCAACGCTGCAGGGTCTTGATGAGATTTGTGGTCGAGCTGTTCAAGCTGTCCATGGTTAAGAATACCACGATGAGCAACTGTTTGAGCAACAGCCTCTTGCTCAACCTTCAAGGTCCACGCGACGGCGATATCATCTTTCTTTGCCAGCTTTTGATGGAAGCAGGTATCAAGTTAGACCAGGGAAAGAATGGACGCGTCCTCATGGATGCCCATATCACACGGATGACAAGCCTGGCCAACCAGAGACATCTGAGTATCGAGTCTCGCTTTATGATACATGTATGTGCGTCTCAAATGTCCCTTTTCTTCAGGATTCATACCGGAGTGACTCTTGAATTTCTTGAAGGACGTTATTTACAGTCGCCGTTACGGATGGGCTCCTTGTGACTTGATCGATGCGCCTGGTATGGCAAGTCGGGTCCAATCACTTTTAGCAGTTATGGACGACACGAACCTTGAGTCTACATCAGACGAAATTCTTTCTTGGGCTAACGAGTCAAAAAATGAAAAAGACGGCAGGATTGTTCGTCAAATTATCATCCTGATATTCGATAAAGCTATCGACGATCACAAATCAGCTCGATCATGTGCCAAACTCTGCCAAAGGTTGATAGAGAACTTACTCCACGGAGTTCAGGACATTCACATCATTGATACCAACCGAAAACCAGTACATGGTCACGATCTGTTCCGTAAATACGTCCTGCATCGAGTTCAAGAAGACCACAAGAAAGAATTTGATATTGGCCCACGGGGCTCTTCGGCCACGACCCTGAACGATCCAACAAATGGTGACGAGTCTATTCCGAAGGAACATCAACCTGGTAGAAAATCCAGACGACTTGGGTTCTTTTACTTTCTCGGGGAACTCTTTAAATGTCGGGTTACAACAGAGCAAGCCGTACACGAGCGCATCGAAGGAATTCTTGGGGGCCCGCAAGGATGTTCGGACGAAGATATCGAATGTCTCTGCATTTTAATCAAGTCGATAGGGAATAGACTTGATCATATCGAATCAGCTGCGTATATGGATTCCGTCTTTACTTCCATCTGTGAAAAAATGCGTTCTGGAACCTTGAGTAAGCGTGCTTGTGGCCTTCTTCAGGTCAGTGATGCTTTTGTGCAGTGAATGTCTGGCCGAATCAACTAAACACGATGCTTTTCACTAGGAAGTGGTCTCTGAGCATGCGAGTTTACGAAGCTCAAAGGTCGAAGTGGAAGAGGAGACGACCTCAGAAATATTGATTCGCCTTCTTAAAAAACGTTCGGGAGAAGGCCTACCTACTTTGAGAGATCTATCAGCTTGGATCGAATTGAAGAATGACACCCGAACACATAGACACCTTGTTGTCCTGGTCTTCCAATTAGCCATTCACACCACGTCACAAGTACCGTATGCAGCGCTGTTCAGATATCTGTTAGACAACTGCACCTTCAATGTCAATGATCACAATTGCTTCGATGGCAAAGGTAATCTCCTCACGGGTCCTCAACTTTTTACGAAGTACATTGTTGACCGAGCACATTATGAACTCGAGGGCATTTGGCATAGCTTAGCATCTTCTGGAGACCCTTTGCTACAAGAGAGATCGAAGTTTGATTTGCTCAAAGCCATGCGTGTAGCTCGGACTCACTCAACACATGCTAGATTCGCTTCTTTGCAAGGGAAATTCCAGTTTCCAAATATCAATGAACATTGTCGCTTGAATTTCATCAGGTTCATTCGTAGGTTGCATCAGGTCGAAGTCCTGACCGAAAGCATGTTCCGCCGCTTTGTTGGAAAGTTCTTTCAAATCCCGAATCCGGACAATGATGACGTCAGTTTCTTGTGCGACCTCTTGCGTTTGATCAAAGGAAGATTGCCTCATTATGAGGCTGAAGGATACCTCAAAAACCATCTTTCCCGCATGAAAGTATTTGTGAAAGATGAAACACTTGGTTATCATGTTCGCATGTCGATCCTGGTCAGTCACGCGCTTGGCTATATGATGATTTCTACTCACCTGCGACCGTTGATCTCACAGAATAGCATAAACCTTTATGAGGGGAACAAGTTCTGACGAGAGCGAGGCCCCTTCTCATTTTTATCATATATATGTGCGTGCCACTCTCGTCCTTGGAACCCAACCTTTGTATAAGATGGATAGTCAATATTCCTTGACTTGTGGTAAGTTAAAGAACCTGAGGAAAGTCTATTCATGGTTTATGAAATTGGACGTATATAGCGCGGTATGAACTACAAATGGTGGATAGCTGGAACTATTGTGTCTCTAATCAGATATCCTCCCATGTGTGATTAGCATCTTCATCCAATACTTTCTAGCAGAGGGATGGATGCCACGCTTCCAAACTCCACACAATGATAACGGGGATCACAATTGACCGGGTAGATCCTGGCCACATCTGATGAAAAAGTTGAGAAGTGCTGCCAAAGATTCTACCAAACCGCTGTAGATTTTGAGCAGTGAAGTCACATCACAGCCACATTTGAGTCGCCTCTTGGAAGAAATTTGATTGTAGCCTTCTGAGGATGTCCAATGACCAAGATGTCAAGGCACTATCATAAGACACATCTATTAGGACAGATATGGCACCTAACTTCAACCCCAGACTTGTTTGGGCACAAACACAAATCCTGGTGCCCTGTCTGTTACACATGCACACCCTTAGCTAATACATCACATCAATATGTGGAGTATAAGCCATTCAGCTAAGTAATATGGCTTTCTGAAGTCTTTGAGTGTCCATACAAGCTTATAGAACTTTGCTCAACACCATTTCAAATGTCAATGACACCACAGAAACTAAGAGGTTCAAACCTGTAATTGAGGATAAGCACCAAGACCTGCCAGATTGGGGACCCCTGTGGTACACCCCAACAGGTCTGGTGGGATGGTTAATCACGGGGGTTGTTCTTAAAGTCAAAAGAATTTGACTCTCTTTAGGGGACCCAAGAGAAAAAAATTGTGTGAAGAAGCAGGCAGTTTGGGAAAGGTCATACTCAGCAGTATTTGCCAGGAATTCCTGGGCACGCAAGAATCCCCGGTAACTCCACAATAAGCTGGTGAGCCATTGGAGGTCAGGGTACAGGATCCATGCTGAGGCTTTAAGAGAACAAATTCTTTGGGAATGCCAGGTTCAGTCCTTGCTGTGACTCTTTTTAAAAACGCTTAGTGCCCAGGCAGCCCTATAGCAGGCACTTAGAGGTCAAGTCTCATCCTGACTTGGAAATTGAATGGAGAATGTTGTGGTGTGCAAGTCCGAAATTAAGCAGCTTGCTTTCAACACATCCAAGATAAGTGTGCAGGTCACCCTTAAGCTCCCAAGATTTCAGAGGCTTTCTGCCACTGAGCCCTCTTGTAACTTTGACTCTCAATTCAATTTTTTCCAAGAATTTCTTGAGATGCCAGATTACAAAAAATACCACATTGAAAGTTAGTAGGTACTCTTATTTTTGGTGATTCTACATGGCTTAAGGACAGCTCCTTCCAAGCTTACACACTTGTTGAGCAGACTGCTAACTAGGGCTTTCAGAGGGTATATAGAAGTCACCCAACCCCCCCCGCTGTAAACTGCGGCCACGCGGGGTTGCCCCNACCCCCCCGCTGTAAACTGCGGCCACGCGGGGTCGCCCCGCGGGCTCAGTCAGCTTCAATGTCACTGGGGTAGTCCCGCACCGCTCCACAGGTTTCCCTGAGGTCCAATCCCGCCTCTGTTCCATTGACAGGACCCCAGAGGTTACCCTGGGGCGCAGTGGGGCATCAAGATAGCCTGCATATCCCCTGCCCGCTTTAGATCACTTCCTGTTGTTCCATCTCAGCAATACGTCAACATTCCTTCCAGATTGGGTATTCTCGCAGTTCAGGAGTCACCATGGGTTGTTTCAGGATGCCCGTAAGTAGTTTTTTTATTTTTTTTCATTAAATGGGCTTAATAATGGATCTTTTGCTTACAATTTCCTGCCGCGAGCTCAACAAGCACAAACCAAAATCAAACTCAGCAGTGTTCAACTTGATATACTGGTTGATCAAAAAAGACCTTCAACATGATCTTAACATTGATGGGTCTGCTGAAGACACCTTTCAAGTCTTAGCAGGTTGATATAAATTAGATAATTTGGCTCAATGTACCATGATTTGTACTGATCTTCCTGCAGAGATTTTAGAAAGCATTATCAACATCATGTTCCTTGACTCTTGAAATGAGGACAGCGCTATGCAGGCAAGAAAATATGAGGGAATACAACCAGATAATTTGCCCCCAACTTAGAGGGCAAGAATAAAAAGAAAACAAGGGAGTTATAATTGTAGATGATGAAAATTAGTAAATACAATATCTTGTGAATGTTTTGAACAAGGGTTTCTTTTTGATAATTGGAATTTTTGATTTTTGTGCCAAAATCAACTGCTGTGAGGTGCCCTGCGGCGCACTGCAATAGTTTTAAACACGCCGCTGCCTCCAAGAGAATTTTTCTCCCTGGGGTAGCGCTGGGGTGAGGTCACCTTTTCATTGTGGTCAATCCCGCCGCTGGCTTAGTGGACCTGAATAATGGCGCACTCTGGTGGGGTTTGGGTGTTGATAGAACTGACTATCTCATATCTTTAGATCCTTCCACTCTGGACTGTTAACTCTATTCCACTATGCTTTTGATAAAGTTTGAGATGTATGTAGAGAAGATACTATATGAAATATAGGTGATAGTTCAGGTAGGGTAACTTGAAGGTAAACCAAAACTTTATTGTGATTAGGTTGCTGAAACAGATGCCATATGCCTAGGTAGAATCAATCCCTGGAAAAAAGGCAGCCGCAACTGATCTACATGGGGTTCACATGAACGTTCCCATTATTTGTAATATTTTGATGGTCTTGCTGATTGGTGTATTGTGGAATGTAGCCTATGTGTGATGAGTATTGATTGAGTGAAGTGATAGAAACAGTAGACCAATCTGAAGTGGTAGACAGAGTGGGAGAACCTAAGTCTGACCATATCTCAAGACCAAAAACCAAAGTGGCAGCTAAGATATCAAGCGGAATTTATTTAACCCATCACTTACCTGCCTTGTTGAAACATTTCAATGCCATCATGCAAACTCAAGACTCTCATATGAGAGTTGCTATTTTTGATCTAAACTGGATCCTGTAAGATCAAGCGTTGATGTCAACTAAGATACCAAAAATGATGAGCTCATCCAAGTCTGTTCCTTACGTCGGAAATATGTGCATGAGTGGAGGCTGGACCTGGCTGAGTGGATGATTTGGTTCAATCATATGGTTTTATATCATAGAGAAATTTATGATAAGTTGGAAGGTCAAGACCCAATTGCGGAAAAATTGGAAGCTCATAATAAAATAGTTTTACAAATTCAAATGGAACCACACGGCGCTTGGCCACCAGCTTACTAATATGATATAGCTCAACGTTGAAGTGTCTGGGAACACAGATTAGCAGATGATACAATGTAAGATCTTAGCTTGAGGAATGAAGAAGTGTTGAGAATAGCACTTATGGAGTCTGAGTTCTTCAAAGACAGCTTCTTCTTGATTCATCTTTTGCTCCTTCCTTTTTGCCATTTCCAATCTGCTATCTTTCCTTTCCCAGTCTCCCAACTTTCCTCCTCCTGCAGGATGTTGCATCTTAGGTTCATGAAATTCTTGCCATATGTATTGAGTATCTTTATACTGCTCTTCTGTATATTTCCTCAAGTATACCTGATATGCCAATGGCTTCCATCTACCTATCTTGACTATCTCCTCCAATGGTTTCTTGTTGTTCCACCTAACTGTTCCACCTCTTACTCTGAACAAGTGACCCGTAAGTTTATTTCCTCCTCAATCCTTGTTCCATATTTCTTGGTGTCTGTTCATCAGGTGTTGTTTCCAAAAGACTTCCTTCTTCCCATTGAATTTGGTAAAACTGAACAATTATCCTTTTGGGTCCATACCCAACACTTCCATGATCAGCCTCAGTACCACTCCTACCGGATCAAATAACAATGTTAGGTGTTGTAGATGTAGCCACTGAATCTCTCCTGGTCTTGGGGTTTTGGCCTTGTATAATGTTACTTTAATGTATGATTAGTCTTTCTCCATTATAACATCTTCATTACTAATCTGATGTTTATTCTTCTTTGTTGGAACTAGTTCACCAAGCCTTGCCATTCCCCAAAATGCTACCAAGGCAATTGTTTGGGCTACTTGATTGCTTGCATCCTCAGTTGATAGTCCTTGCAACAATTCTTCTAAATGTTGTAACAATATTGGTTGTTTCATGGAATGTTGTTCCTCCTTGGCATTCTTGGCATCTGCAAGCCTTGAGGCCTTCAACATAGCCTTCAAGAACCAATTGTTTTTGGTTGAGTATGGCTTGTCATGAAAAAGGTGCCAAGACCGTATTCTGCTAATATACTTGGTAAGTGTTTTGGCTGATACTTTATGATTTTCACTTTCAATCCCACTGTTTTTGATTCTCATTACTTTTAAACATTCTTCACCTACTACCAGATTCCTCCGCCTACCCACCCATTCTACGAACTGACGCAACACCTCTTCATTCATTGAGAGCACCTGGTATTTCCTTCTTCCACCTGCTTCTGCAAACTTCATCACCTTTGCTAGCACCAAATTATACCCCTCTAAAGTACTCTGCAACCAAGCACCTGACAGCAATCTTATCTGCACCGGGTTACCCTTCCAGCCAATCTCCCTATATCTCCAAAGGACCAACCAATTTGGTCAGTAATTACATTCTTTCTG
>KZ122175.1:1708-15572 GCA_002157025.1 Melampsora abietis-canadensis | reverse complement strand
AGAACAAAATAAGAGAAAAAAAAGTAACATGAAGGATTCATTAGTGAATCAACCTGCATAACACCTACAATCCCTCGTTAGTGACTCGATTTCATAATCTGTGGGTACCCTGCATTGATACCTTTTCTTGATCGAATTGACCGTAAAACGTCCGTCAAAGAAACCTTCGTCTCTTGTATGGACAAGAACGCCAAATCTATAAGGAACGTGGAAGAGGTCATATAATCAGAAACATGCCCATCTACCTTGACTAAAATGAACAAGTGACCTACGCTCTTTGGTAAGCACGATCCTTCTCACACATTTTAGGAAGCAGGGCATCTACGCTAGACCACGGAGAGGATTCGGGACCTCCCCTGCGGTCTATAGGGTGACATTCGGCAACTTCGAGTCTCTGTAAAATAAAGTGTGAGAACCTTAGGCAATACGAATAGGCAAATGAGGGCAAGAAGGCTCACAAGGTAAGCAAATCTAAGTGCGGCCTTGGGCTCTATCTGGGCGTTGATCTCATCATCTGTACGGAGGTCATTTCCATTGACAAACCGAAACAGCTGTAAACAGTCTCAGAACCAAATCAATGCGAAAATAACAGAATACAAGATAGGCAAGTCAGCTTACCAGTCCTTGTAGGGCAACTATATTTGGCACCGGTAGAACAGGGTCTTCTAATTTTTTTCTTGGAGTGTATATGTGTGTCAAAAGCTACCCGATAGTAAAGCATGTTAGCTCAATTGTTAGATATCCAAGATATTACATTAGACTCACAATCAATCTGAATTCCTCTAGGATATCTCTTAATTTATCTTTGAAAAGGCTCATAAATGTTTCATGATTGGTCTTGTCTTCTGAACTGGTCCCAAATTTTGGAGGTAGATACTCAGACTTCCATGCATTAGACTTGCTGTTAAGAGTTTGCTATAATTGAATCGTCAGCAAGGTAGAATGAAAAGGAAAAGATCTTCGTACCATAGCCTTCTCATGAAAAGAACCCTCAATCGGGTCTGTTGGGGTGTCTGAAATGTTGTATGATTCGATTGTGTGACAGCGTAGTGTAAGGCGCATCATTTTCATCAATTCCGGCTAAAAAGATGGATAGTAAGTACGCGTGACTGAATCATGTAAACAAAACTACGTACACCCAAATCCGGACTTGGCTTCCAGTGGTTAGAATAATTGCCTGAGTGTTGTTTGGCAAAGTCCTGTTGTAACTGGTACATGAGGGAGACAAGTGCATGATACCGATTGTTGTCACCTGCGATCTACCAATTACATTGTCGAGTAATTAACAAACAGACTCGTTATGTAGTGTGAATATAGATACGACTTACTGAACTGATTTTCAGAGCTTGTTCGCGAGACGTAGGATTCAGATCAAACGGGCCAGCAACCTGGTCCCACTTGGCTCGATCTTCTGGCGCCATAGGTGAGTTTATTGAGGAGACTGCAGTATTTATGGTGTGAGATGGTCCTGGTGAAGGTAAGCTTTGATCTTCTAGGGATTCCTGATCACAACTCGATTCTTGGGCACCAAACTCAGAGCTCGAGTTGATAGCTTCATTCATGCGCTCATCTCCATCTACATCCGTGTCATCAGCTGAAGATAAACAACTTTCAGCAAGCTTGACTATATCAAAGATAAGAAAAAAAGCCCACCAATATGATCTGACGAGCTCTTTTAGAAAGATGATTGATCGTTTCTGGTGCGCTCATAATCCTTGCACATAGCTTGGTACAATTTATTCGTATTCCGTACTAGCCTCGCGTCATCTTCATCAATTTCATTCTTGTGAGAAGCGACCGCAAGCCTATGGTTAAGTAACGCCTTGTGACGAGTCGTGTCTTTCATCGTTCTGCCTCTACACAGAATACATTGATACTGGATTTCATTGTTGAAGATGTCTCTTTCAAAATCTACGAAGAAATGCTTGTTAGATAGTCGGAATGTTGATATCACGCTCATCAATAGAAACCAACATGTATCCACGACATCGGGGCTAGGACAATCCATGTCGAGAGGTAAAATGGGCAGATGTCGTGTTTGTAAAACAGTGAGTGCGTAATAGAAATTTAATTTTGCCGCTTGCTGAACTACCAAGTGTGCGCGTAAAGAGTAACTAGGTCTAAGTCAGCCAACAAGTACAATTAAAACCTGAGATCAGAGAAGGACTTACGATGGATGCTATCTAAACTGCTGATGAATTAGGTTAATCGATACCCCAAGCAAGCGGTGTTCTGCTTGATATTTAGGAAGCTTTCTAAATTTTACCTGATCAACATCAGAGCTTTCAAGATGAAAAAGTCTGTGAGCGCAAAGCGAGACGGACAGACTTGGGAATTTTTAACCAAGTCGGAAAGCCGGGTTTCAAACTCCCGAAGTTGTCATAGCTTGTATGCCCTGAATTAGGAATCTATCCAAAAGAAGACAAGGCCATGAAAAAATCTAACCGAGGATAACAGGAATCCCAATCACTGGGAGGAATATTCGGTCACTCGTGCGTGGGTCTGAGGCTCTGAGCACATAACACATGCCGCGCTCCGGCTCGAGTAACCGAATGTTCCTCCAAGTGAATCTTGGTACGGTTTTTTTTATCCATCAAGCCTTCCGGAAATCCCTTACAATTGGGTTTTTCTCAAAAGACAGCTTCATTAAATTTCGACGTGCCATATCGTAACACGTAACACGTTTAAAATCCCCAAAAGCCAGGACAATATCAATGTTCTTGATCCAAGAAAGCTGAGTTTTTTGCATATCATATGGTCGTGAATATCAATAACAAAGGTACATCAAACAGAAAAGGGGTATATCTCCTTGAAAAGTTCACTTTGCATGGTTATAAGGAATTTTTTAACATACTGGGTAGGAATATCAAGCACTTGATCATGATTCTCAAGGGAGATTCTGAAAATAAATCCGCAGGGAGAACTCATGCAAACCAAGAAGATAGCTTCTTGTTCCGTTTTTTCTGCTAAGTAAACCGATTGTATGTGAATGCTTCGCGTCTAGAACAATGCATCCTTAATGACGCCATCAAAAGGAAAAGTTGCCATTGGATTGAAGTTCAACATCCGTTAAGCTTAACTAAAGCTCTCACTTGGCCGCGTCCGGGATTCGTTAAATCTAAACAACCGCTCTCTGCATAATGCAAGATTCAAGAGCACATAGGAGGAATGCTAGAAACGCATGTAGTTTATAAGACGCCGCTGGGCAATGATTCTGGGAAGATCTTGTTTTGTTAGGCATACCTGAGGCATACGCGGTTGACGCTGGTCTAGTAAGTTCATCTCCCATTTTTTGCGCACCTTCACTGGAGGCTGAGTCAAGTGATATGAGAAATCAGAGCAACTCTTTGTTTCTGAGACTGGGCTGATAGCAAGTATATGTCCCGTGCTATTGCATGCATGTCTAAAATGGCGGTCACGGCGAGAGAGCTGTCTTGTCGACGGTTCATCGCCCAAAAATGAAACGCACTGAAAGTTAAGCTTGAACGTGTCTTGCAGATGAGAGTCGAGCACTCCTGAGGCCAAAAATATCGCACCTGCACTGTATTCACCATTGTGACGTATTAAACCCGCCGGGGCCAGATTGAAGGCCGCAGGTACGAAAGACCATCTCGGACTCGGAGCCGTTGATAATTCTTAAATCTCGCTCAGCCATCCTCTTCGTGCTTGCCCCATTGTCATTAACGCCCTTGGTCTGATAGTAAACCGTTGAAAGAGCCAAGTTGAACTCATTTTCTTCTTGTCTATTGCAATCTACAAACCTATAAATCGACGGAATCGACCCGCTGTTTTCTTTATGATGTTTGCAAACCATCTATCTTAAGATTTCTCACTTCAATACGTCCAAGGAACTTCCTGTATACAACCTTTTCAACCCAACCCAAGAAGTCGGTTAATGCTTGCCAATCACGACAATGATCGAAAACCTAGCGCATGAAGGTCTTTGGGCCAATTTATTTCGATATATCGGATTGCTAGCCCCAGCTTATTCCAGCTCTTCATCATGTGTACCACCAACGCTCAGTTCATACGCATTTCTCATTTCTCTTCTTTTTCAATCTGCATTACTTCATCCATCTTTCAAATCAAGCTCCGAAGCTCGTTTAGCAAGATTCGCACTTATGGTTCCCAATGTCTATTGGAGTCTTCGATTCCCTTTTCGAAACTGTTTTGTTCCCCTAGCCTCCAAAGGGTCTGGTAATATGTGTTTAGCTGCTGTAGCAGTCTACTATTCAATAAAAGCTATTGAATGGGGATGCGTTTCTGGCCCTTATCGGTCAAGGTCTTTGAAGGATATCAATGGGATCAAAGGATGGGTCTCAAGCAAAGATGACTCGAAAGACCTTCAACCAAATAAAGCTCATGTCGAAGAAAAGGGGCTAATAAGTTGGACAATTTCTCATTTTCTCTCGTTAGTCATGTTGCCTCATTGATATCTCCTCTCACAAAATAAAACCAAGTTGTGATTTTTAACAGTGAGAATTTTTTGTGCCGATGATCCATAGATTGCGTGGGCATGAATTCAGCTGGGGCCCAGATGCATTAGCAAACCAGTTAACACCAATCCAACTTTTTCTTCGAATCATGAAATTCCATTTCATCATGAGACCAGCTTTAGCTTTCCTAATCCTCTCACGCGATTTGAAGGATCAAAGTCTCAAACCAATAGTTCTTTCGTTGGGTATACCTGATTTCCCAGGTCTAAATTTAATCCTTACATATCTCTTGAACTTTAGCTTTGGTTTACTCGGATACGGATGTCTCGAGCTGGCTGGCTCCTCTGCCACACTTTCCGCATATGTAATCTACAATCTCAGCCAAGCCCTAAAATTACCGAATACTTTCAAAGAGTTCTTCAATCCTGATCTATACCCGCCAATCAATCAAGCAGTCTTTCAATCAAGCAGTATTTCCTACTTTTGGGGGAAAGCTTGGCATCAAAATCTACGACGATGTTTTTTGGTATGCGGTGGTGAACCAGCTCGTTGGCTGGCTTCTCGATTACGATTGGATCCGAATTTAAGAAAGACTTTGGGCCTCTTTGGAGCTTTTGCTGCGAGTGCTGCACTTCATGAATACTGTGACGTCATCCCCTAGCTATCACATCATCTCTCTCCGGCGCCATAAGTGTCATGGTGAATGTTTACTTACTCGAGATTTTTTTTTTCTTTATGAAAACCCGATTTTCCTCGATAGTAACGATGGTCATCAGGCAACCACCTCACCCTGAACCTTATATTTTATTCAAATCTTATCCAGGATCAGCAATTTTCTTCATGCTTCAACCCATCGGTATTTGTATAGAGAAGTACATATCTCAAACTCGATTTCGGACGTTCGTCACTGGACCAATTTGGACTTCCTTTTTCTTGATTATGACTCTTGGACCTTATCGAGAAGCATGTAATCCTTTGTTCACCAATATACCCCCTTTGGATCATTGGAATTGGCCAAACTGGCTATTTCCTAGTCCGATTGCCAGTTTGATCTCTGGTCACAGTTGAATGCAGCCTAAATTGTATATTTCTGATGAATTTCTCTCTCTTCCAAGGAAATTTTTGTAACCAATGGATTAGATTCTTAACCTGTTATACTACAATAAGACTTGATATTACTACGGTCAATGGGTGGTCCAACTCCCAAATCCTCTGAAGCTGCAATACCCTAACTTATTATATCAATAGGCTAACCGTAAGGCTAGTTTAACCGAAAGAATCTGCATACATGCTGTTGTGATCCGATTAGTGTGAAGCCGTTTGATCACATAATTTTCTTTACCTTATAATATGATGTAGATCTCTTCGATGACGTCTCGCATATTGCTTTAACATAAAGAAGACATTCTGTCTTATGTTTTTGTCTTTTCTCTTGATCATGAGTCGATGAGGAAGTGGTCAGAAGATTCCTGGGTTGACTTGAAATTATTCACCAGAAACACTCGAATGTGAATCTTTAGGCCTAAAACAACACTTCAAAATACACACAAAGGAGACGTAGTCAAGATCCAATTCAAACTTCATCCCAACACTTCTCCATACATACATCTTCCGAAGGTTTTGAGCTTCATTGATCTCTAGAAACTTCAGAAAAGTTTCAGGGAAAGTGTCCTCAGAAATTTGACATAGAGACTCAATGTATCCGTCGGGACAACACAATGCACACACCATTTTGAGGACGATAACACGATACAACTATTCAAAAACGGAAAACGAGATCAAGACCCTAATCCAGATTTATTTTAACTTCCTCAAGATTCACTTTGGTCTGATGCCTATAGATTTTCAAACAGTTAAGGAAGGTATCACGAAAAGTATCCTCAAAAGATCGAAAAGAGATACCCAATGTTTCCTTGACCTTGGATGAGTCAAAAGAATAGACCTGATCAGATTGTACGTGACTTCCAGGTTGACCTATTGGTACAGGCTTTGACTCTTCATGAAATTCCTTGCGTATGAAATCAGAAACCATTTGACAATCATATAATCCAGCAGACACTACGAATCGATCGTTACTTTCTTTAAGCATAGCTTGTATGTGAGCTTCTGCTACATCTCGAACATCCACAAATGCTGGGAATCTGGTCTTCATTACTTCTTTTTCTCCGCCAAAAAAATGATCATACATCCGACGAGAAGTCATGTTCATATCTTTCGGGTTTGAAGTGTTGATCTAATATCGTTTGAGAAACGGGGCGATCTCGTGTCAGACAATCTTCTGATCAGATAGCACACGTGAGATAGCAGTATCAATGTTACTCACCACTGGGCCGAATATCGACGGCGGACATATAGTGGCAAGACTCCATGATGTCCCCTCAAGTTTTTGTATCTTCCAAGCTAGAAAATAGTGTAAAAGATTATGATATCAGTTGACTCGTACGTTTCTCAATGGGCCATTTCACAACCTGGATCACATCTACACGATTAGAATTCACCTTCCTCCTCGGCTAGAACCTTTGAGGCAGCGTACCAGAAAAGTGTTCTATCAGATGCTGCTTCCTCATGTTCAACCAAGAACCAGTCAGCTTCGGTATAAACTCTCCCACTCTGTTCGAGCGCAGGTGTCTGCGAATCCATGACAGCTCCAGCTGAAGAAGTCAGGGCAACAGCTTTAACTGTAGGTGATTGTTTCGCCGCCATAAGTAGATTCCTTGTGCCTTGAACTGCCGGATAGACTGATTAGACAAGGTATCAATATTCAGGTCAGGTCATATCCTCGATATATATATGGAGTTCATCTGAAAAACATGCGGTTCATGATTATTCAACGAGAAGAAAGTGAAGATTTAGACCTTACCATATGCATCCAAGCTTTTCCCCTCGTAGTGACATGGACTAGCGGTATGTGCAATTGCATCTACATCTTTTAATACTTCAGAGAAGTCGTAGGTGGGAAGATCTTCAACAACTATGTAGCGTAAGGATTCAGCGGCGGCGGCGGCACGGAAAGCAGGTTGATTTAGCAGAGCTTCCCCCTTGTCGGCCGAACGAACAGTTCCAACGACGTCGTGATGAAGGTCTAGAAAACCCTTGGCTATGTAGGATCCAACAAAGCCATTCTGCACGTAAATAGCACCCATCAGCAGGTTATTCGTGAAATTATTTCCAATGTTTTTGAACAAGCCACGGGATAATGAGATTTTGTTCAACAGTTCACTTACTATACCAGTAATTAAGATCTTCATGACAATGATAGTAACTTTTATTCAGAAGAAGAATTTTAGGCTCTAAATCCTAGATAGTGACTCAACTCTGGGTATGATTCGATGACTCTAGGGAGGATATATCGGAGCTGGGACATTTGCATTGCTTCCGCTGCTTTATGAACTTTCTGTTCGGCTGGACTTGGCACTTCCACGTTAATGGGTGTACGAGAATTAACTTAGATATCTGTCACCCGGCCATCGATGATCGGCGAAGTCGCAGAGTTTCTCCGCTCGATCTGTTTGGATGAGACAGGCTGCATCTGGTCGGCTGAAGAGCCAAAAACTTGGTGGTTTCATTTTTTGGAACTCAATCTGCATTTCAAAAAGGTTGATCATCATTTGATATCATAAACTGCATACATTCCACGATCGACCAAAAAAACCCTTTGGAAGGAATCCTGGGAGATAGAAAAGAAACTAAAAAAATGCAAAGTGAAGACAATCAAGATAACCAGCGATTCGCGTGTGTTAAGCATTGAGACGCCATGACTCATTCCAACCACTTCTTCAACATTTAAAGCCGACCCCTGTCCTTTACAATTGTTACTGCATTGAGGAAGGGCTTCACTTTGACGCAGGCTTGTGTCGCAGGACATGGAGAGCCTTAATATATACTATTTTTTGGCGTTTCAAGAGGCTTGAGGTTTTTTCTGAATCAATGGCTTACAAAATACATCATACATGGTATTCGAAATTTAGATTGATGTGCAAGATCCGTGTCTCACCGACATGCAAGACTGATATACTGCTTGTCGGCCACGCATCATGAAGTTTTTTATTCCTTCCTCGCCCATTATCAAATGCCATCTTGATGATCGAAATCTTGGTTGTTCTTACCTTTTCTTTAAAGTTTCGAAAATCATGTGCACTGTATACTATCATGCAGTCAATCAAACAATGTACAGTCAACTTCACAAAGCCTGGCAAGAATTCCACGCCAATTTTCTCAAGTTTGGCAGGCAAAAGTTGTCAAGCTTTCTGAAATCGACTGTATGCTTCTTTTAAAAAATGTGGAGGTGCTAACAGTTCAGGAGGTCCGCGTAGGATCGACAGTAGCGAGAAAATAGAATGTTATGTATCACCCGATTCCGGGTCATCCTACCGGGGCGTAGCGGGTTTTGCGAGCACATCTCAGACTCTCACTCGACCGTGTACGTTTCCTTTTTTCTTTTTGTTCGGGTTTGAAGTGCGCTTGATTTTACAGTGGTGTAGCAGCGTTTTGGAAAATTGCAGAGTAACAGGCTAGTTCCAAAGACAGGTTCTCCAAAGACAGATTCGATGAGGTCTGTTAAGTTTGTGAGGTCATAACAGATTATCATCGCACACAGGCTGAAGTGATTTCCCTTTTATTACTGTGACGTCATTTCATCACGTGATCTTCTTTACCCCAGAATTTGGATTTCGGTGGCAGACTCTGACAACGATATCCGGTTTTGGTTTATGAAAACAAACGTTCTTTCGCATTTTTTTTATCTTTCCCATCTATCAAGACTCCAATATATTTGCAGTCGCTTTCTCGTCAGATTATTCTGATCTTTGATCATTACCAGACTTAATCTGATTAGTTGATTCACCTAACAATTCTATCAGGTGAAGATCTGTATGGGGTTTTGAATCGGATTGCAAGATGATCAAATAGCACGCATCCTCTAAACTTATCCGATGTGTATCATGTTGATCAGTCATGAACACAATGTCCAGGTGACCTTCAGGACTGTAACAATTCCAAAATTCACACCACAAGACCAGGAGAATGAAAAGGTCTAGAAATCTAACAAAACAGAAACAAATACAAGATTCATCCGAAATTCATCTGATCATGACTCTCAAGATTCACTGGAGGTTGCAGCTTTTTCATTTCTAAGCAGTTGCGAAAGGTGTCCCCAAACGTCTTCTCAAAAGATCTAAAAGAGACACCTAATTCTTCCTTGACTTTTGATGAGTCAAGAGAATAAACTTGATCGGATTTCAAGTGGTTTCCAGGTTGACCTATTGGAACTTGATGCAAAAGTGCATCTTGAAAATGTTTCTTGTGGATAAAATCCACAACCCTTTGAAAATCATATAATCCAGCAGAGGTTATGAATCTATCATTACTTTCTTTGAGAATGGCTTTTATGTGAGCTTCTGCAACATCTCGAACATCCACAAAGAATGGAAATTTAGTCTCCATCACTTCTTTGGTTTGACCAGAAAAGAGTCGATACATCCAACCAGAAGTGATGTTCATCTCTTCCGGGCTTGAAGTGTTGATCTATTGATAGTATCGTTTGAGGCGATCTCGTATCAGACAACCTTCCAATCAGATAGGAGCATCAATTTCACTTACCACTGGGCCGTATATGGAAGGCGGACAGATTGTAGCAAGACTCCATGCTGTGTCTTTGTGTTTTTTTATGTTCCAAGCTAGAAGAAAGTATATAAGATAGTGATATCAGTTAAATTATAGCTCAAATTCAAGACATCACTTCACAGCTTGGATAACGTCTACATATCTACAGCTTGCCTTCTTCTTCTGCGAAAGTCTTTGAGGCAGCATACCACAAGCCTATTTTTGTTTGTGACGCTGCATCTTCATAGTTGACTGGAAACCAGTCAGCTTCAGTAAAAATCTTGCCAGCCTGCTCGAGTGCAGGTATGCGGGAATCCAGGACAGCTCCAATGGAAGAAGTCATAGCAACAGCTTTAACTGCAGGTGATTTCTGTGCCGCCATAAGTAGATTCCTTGTACCTAGAACTGCTGGTTTGACTGAGTGCACAAGGGATTAATGTCTTAGTCGGTGTGTATGTTCAATATATATTGATTTCATCTGAAATGTACGCGCATCCCGATATTTCGGCGCGGAGAAAGTGAAGATTAAAAGCTCACAATATTCATCAAAGCTTTGTCCTTCGTAGTGACATGGGCTAGCGGTATGGGCAATTGCATCGATATCCTTTAAATCAGCAGAGAAGTCGTAGTCAGAGAGATCTTCAACGACTATGTAGCGTAAGGTTTTGGCTTGAACGGCATGATAGAAAGCAGGTTGCGTTAGCAGAGCATCCCCCTTCTTAGCCGTACGAACAGTTCCAACAACTTCGTATTTAATTAGGTCCGCTGTGTTAAGGTCTAGGAACCCCTTAGCTATGTGCGATCCAACAAATCCGCTCTGCACGTAATTACCACTCATCAGGAGGTTTTTTTGGAAGGACAAAATCAGATCAAGAATTCACGTACTATGCCAGTAATTAGGATCTTCATAGCAATAACAGTGATTCTTATTCAAGGCGTATCTTTGAGAGGAAAA
This sequence comes from Melampsora abietis-canadensis, assembly GCA_002157025.1. Taxonomy (NCBI): domain Eukaryota; kingdom Fungi; phylum Basidiomycota; class Pucciniomycetes; order Pucciniales; family Melampsoraceae; genus Melampsora; species Melampsora abietis-canadensis. The sequence continues at coordinate 4,580 of KZ122175.1, read as the reverse complement.
TTGTAGATCGTTGTCTGATTCGAAGAAACTAGGGAAGAAAAGAGCTGTATCATTCCATTCCGTTCTCTGCAGCTTGCTTGCAAGTTTCTGGGTAGACAGGATTTGGAACTGTTGCATGGTAAGTACGTACACCGTACACCAGATATCCATGGCTCGGCCGTGGACGCGCATGCCCTACAAGACCAGCTACAAGATCAGTGATCTCACATCTTGATCTGTTCGACTGAATCAGGCTAATTCCGGCCATGTCCGGTTGGAAACTCTAAGCTCATCAAAGTCTCAAACTCAGCAAACTCCCTCTATGAAAAAAGAAATGAGAGTGACGTATGTATGACGAGCGAGCTATGACGTTGGATACTAAGACTCATCTCATTCAGGTTATGAAACATTCAAACCTGAGCTATGTCTTCCACAATGCTTGCTGTGTTGAGGAAAGGCGTCATGTCATGTTTTTGGGGCAGAATGAAGAAATTGTACCGTCTAGAGTCAATGCTTTTCTGGCTGTGGCTCACAATGCCTGGTGTAATGTCAAAAGTGTGTTGTGCATTCAATCTTTCAGCGAGATACTTCACAACATTCCTTCCCTGGTCATATTCAAGTGCCGTTTTTGGAGTTGAAATTTTCCTCATCCTTACCTTTCCTCCAAAGTTGTGAATATAATGGTCTACCTTTGATCATCTGAAGCCAATCCAACACTGATATATTTCCTTTTGGATGTTCCTGCAAAGAATTCTCGCAGTTGTAAGGGGTTACACGTTAGGCTGGGAACTGTATCATGGGTTTAGACAGCCTTCATTGTATCCTTCCTTTTTCTCACACCTGGCTCCAGATTTCCCTTACTCTTTTGAGAGCCTTACTTGGGACTATTTGGAGCTAGGTGAGCATACTTCACCTTTTTATTGTTCTTTCTCTGTGTTTTCTGATTCATTGTTTGTAGTGTGTTGGCTGACTCTTCCAAGAGCCTTACTCAGGACTATTTGGAGCTAGCTCAAAATCCATATAGGAGTTCTAAGTAGTGCTCTTGAGAGTGTCGTGCCAGAGAGATTCCGGACCCTCAGTGAAGGTCACCAAAGACCTTACAGCAGTTTGTTTGGATCTTTCAAGATGATAAAGTTCAGTATTGAAATCAAAACTTTTTCTGTTGATTTGTATTCAACCTCTTGACCAACGGGACTGCATCATCTTTCTTGGTCATACATACGGGATAGATTCTGAAAAAAATGTAGAGATGCGAAACAGTTTTAGTCTCATACAGAGGGACCACATAGGATTGGCAGTAGCAAAAAATTGAGGGATATGTGCCAAACTTAACTAAGTCCCTTGCTGGCGAAACGAGTCCGCTCCAGCAAGTGACTTACGTGTGAAGTCAAAAAAATGGCGTGAGATCGGCTGGGACATTTCTACAAAAAATGGCCTCATTATAAAACCTTTTTTACACTTTTAACTTGTTCTCATCTCAATAATGCGAAACATGGGCACAATTCCCCTCTACAAACTGACGTATCCTGATTTGCAATAGCCTTTGTTGCTATTGCAAATCAGTCAAAAGTCACTGTAATTTGAATTACTTAGGGCCTGATATTTCAGTTTTGGTGTGACTAGAGAACATGCGGGCATGCCCGCAAAGAGGGACATCAAATCAAGAATTCTGGGTCATAGGTAACTCAACCATTCATGCAATCAATGGAACTGTGAGCATTGTGTGATGTATAAGTAGTGGTAGATTTTGTTGCCAACTATTGTAGAGTAGTAGACAAAGGGCTTAGAATCTGATACCTTGTTTTTGGATCAGTTGGATCATATTTTACTAAAGATTTCACATATTTCAAAGCAATCATTGTATTATCCTTTTTAGCTGCCGCAAGGTGCTTTGATTAGCTTAAGTTGGACAATTTGAGGTGAATCACCCTTGAGCCATATCAAGCATCAACCCACCACTTTAGTAACCTGTCCTCCTAGTCAGTGACTCTGGAAGACTGAGAGCTCTGTCTCACACACAGGAATGAAGAAGGTTATCACTAATGATGTTGGTTAAATTAAAAAATCCCACTGGCTAAGTTATGTAGAACTCGTGTAGGTACAACAAAGAGTTCAAAAAAGAAGCATATATAGAGCCTACATCATCAAAAAAAGACTCAACCTGAAAGTGGTGTATTACTTGGTAAGACAGCAAAACACATGTGATCCAAGATAATACCTCACTAGGCTCAACCCAAGTAGAAAAATCAATGGTGAAGACCAGTCCAAATGAATCACAAACAAAAAGAGAAGTTTGAGGGTACCAAAAAATGTAAGATTGGAAAAATCAAGCATCCAGAGTAATCTTCAAGCCATGTTTTGATTTGATTGATCTGCCCCAACTCTTCCCCTTCTTGGAGCTATTCTTGAGTGCAAGTTTATTGCAATTGGTTTTCCCTTTTGTTCCTTTGTTCTTGCAATTGTTTTGGTTTTTGTTATGATCTGGATATAGCAACATAGAAGCACAAGATGAAGGGTGTGAGTGGCAAGCTGATAGAATAGTAAGGAAAGTATTAGCCCACTGTTATCAACAATTATGAGTACCTGAGTCCTTCTGGCATCAATGATCATTACAGATTCCAGCAACATAGTCAGAATGGTACGCCTCATCAGGGGATAAGAAATTGTGAGAGCTTAGCAAACCAAGCAATATTTGCTCCCAATTGAAGCTGATTGGTTGCATTGAGTTGAGTCACAATGTTGGTCAGGCCGGCATTAGCATCTGTTGCATGGTAAGTTAATGTTTGACTCACATCTGTTGCTGTGGCAGAGGTGATGTTGCCAGCTGTTGCATTGTCCGCTGCCACATTGGGGGTGGTGGCATGGAGTCCAGAGGCTACAGAGGTTGCAATTT